>OX457017.1:0-27500 GCA_949752705.1 Callimorpha dominula | reverse complement strand
CATTCCAGGATAATGTGGGGGACAGATTCCTCTACACCTGGGTCACATGTGCATGAGGGTCTCTCCTTACACTTAAAACGACATAAGTATTCGGAGAACCCCCCATGGCCGGTCAACAACTGTGTGCTAAGGCACGTCGGTTCGAATTTGCGAATCACTCTGTATGCAGTAATCACATCCGGGAAGAATAGTTTTGTGATTCTGGCTACTTCTCCCGTCCTATATCTCGCATCCCATTGTCGAATCGTCTCCAGTCTGAGCTGTCGCTTCGCAAATGAGATGGGAAAAAAGTCGTAGTCCGGTTTCCTCTTGCTTGATGCTGCAGCGGCTTCTTTGGCGAGCTGGTCCGCTCTTTCGTTTCCCTCCAGTCCTGCGTGTGCTTTAATCCAGAACAGAGATACCACTTTGTTCTGTCGAGATAATGCTGCAATGTTCTCGCGGGTTTCTACAGCTAGTGGGTGGAGGGAGCCTAGGTTTATGACCGTTTGTAGAGCTGCCATTGAGTCACTGTAGATGCCGAATGTGAGTGCACCGTGTTTTTTAATTCGCCTCGTAGCTTCGCGAATGGCCAGCAATTCCGCTTGGTAAACTGTGCAGTATGACGGCAAGCACAGCTTGACGGTGGACGCTTCCGCTTCGTCCTCCCACACGGACAGAGCTGCGCCGACTCTTCCCCCGATCTTACTGCCGTCTGTGAAGATTTTTACTGCACAGTTACTGTTCGCGTCCACTTCATTCTGGTCTCTAAGGCATGTCAACTCAAGGTCTGTAACTGTTGCAGGATGTGGCGCTTCTGTTGCTGGTATTGATCGCTCGATCTCTCTGTCCCCCAGTCCCGGTAGAGCCGCCCCCTTCCTGATCCTGTATAGTGAGGCTACCTCGCGTACACGAAGATCAAGCGGGAGCACTCCCGCCAAGACCAAAGCTGAGTTCAGGGAGACCGTGCGATAAGCCTTGCACATTTTTTGTGCGAAGCCTCTCTGCACAGCTCCGAGCTGTTTCTGCACTCCCAGTTTTTCAGCAGCCGGTGCCCAAACACTAGCCGCATACAAAATGATGGGCTCGATGGTCGCTGTGTAGATTGTTCGTATCACTTCGGGATGGAGGCCCCAACTCGCCTTTGCCGCTCTTGCGAGTTGTTTGTATATGTTTATGGCCTTTCTACAAACATTAGCCACGTGTGCGTTAAAGGTCAGCTTCTCGTCAAACGTCACTCCCAACATCTTGATTTGTTTAGACATGCCAATGTCAACCCCGCCCATGCTCAGGCGCGGAGTATCGAATTTAAGCTTGCGCGTGATTACCATTGCGTTGGTCTTATGAGGCGCGAATTTGAGCTTATTTTCGACGCCCCACAACCGAACGAGTTCGAGGGCGGCATTGGCGTGTCTTTGCACATGTTGTGCAGTCTGACCATCGAACACCATGACGACGTCGTCAGCAAACGCTTGCACATAATGACCCGCGGATTCAAGAATGTTCAGCAGGGGATCCAGTAGTATGTTCCACAGGATGGGCCCACCTATTGACCCTTGGACGCACCCTTTGTTGGTCGCCTTTGTGAATGTTTCCCCATTATACCTCACCGTGACCTTCCTTTGGTCAAGGTAGCTGTCAAACACTTTTCTTACATTTAGGGGACAGCTCGCTTTTGCCAGTTGGACTCTGATCGCTGGCCACCATGCGCTGTCGAAGGCGCCCTCTATATCCAATGACACAATGGTTATGATTTTCTTTTCTTCCAGTTTGATTTTTAAATGTTGCATTAATTTATATAGGGCGTCTTCGCAGCTTTTTTGGGGCATGAATCCAAACTGGTTGGGGTTTAGTTTCGGTAGCAGGTGGTGTTTGAGTCTGGCGACCAACATCTTTTCATACACCTTGCCCATGACCGGTAACAATCCTATGGGGCGGTAAGACTTGGGGGTTGTATATGATTCTTTTCCTGGTTTCCTCAGCACTATGACCGTGGCTTCCTTCCAGATAACTGGGAAATAATGGAGCTCTAGACATTTGTTGAGTACTGCCAGGAAAAGTTTGGGATCACTTTTTATGGCGTGGCTGCATATGTCCGCAGTGAATCCATCAGCACCAGGCGCTTTCTTCGGGTTCAAGGAATCCAGTGCGGTAAGCATTTCAGTTATCGTGAACGGTGGATCGTTCTGTCCTTCGGTTTGTTGGAGGTTCACAGTTGATGCCCGGTTCCTTATTTCTCGATGCGACTGGTTGTCGTTCTCCCTTAGGTCTTCCGGGTAGAACGTTTTCGCTAACAGCTCCACTGAATCTTTTGCATCAAGAGTGATGCCGCCTTCTTCCAAGGGTGTGTCCTCTTCCCTCTTGGCTGTTCTCCCTATTACGCGGTAAATGCCCTCCCACAGACTCTCCTTGTCTTGTTTGCTACAGAACTCCTTCCAACTTCCGATATAGGCCTCCGTAGCTCTGGTCTCGTATTTGTCTCTGGCTATTTTGTAAGCGTCCACAACACTTTGCTTTCGAATCGGTGCGGCGTTCCTGATTCTGCGTTTCATAGTGGTGACTTCCTGCTTCATCTTCGCGAGCTCCTCTGACCACCATGGTAGGGTAAATGTCTCCGTATTCTTTTTTATTGGTATTGAGATGTTGCTAGATTCTGTAATAGCTTTGTTATAATTTTTTATGATTAGATCTAGTTCTTCTAATGTATTAATGGCACAAATTTTTTCAATGTCTATGTTGTATTCTAATATTTGTTGTTTAAATTTACGATGAAAAGTTTCCCAGTTTGCTTTCCTTGTGTTGAAAAGTCTTGTAGTTCTTTTGACACTTACCCCAACCGATTTTTTTAGTTTGATATCAAAGCTAATACCACTATGGTCAGCGCACGTGAGATTTGCGATAACTTTCCAGTCCTCCACAAGGTCCAGCATATCAGTAGTGCAGGCCGACACGTCAACAAAACTAGTGTAGTGTTTCCCGCCACGAATAGTGTCGAAAGTTGGAGTATCACCTTTGTTGAGAATATGAAGGTCCAACTCATGCAGCGTTCCGGCCACATTGTCCCCCCTGTGGTCGATTTCAGGGCTTCCCCACCAGGTACTCTTTGCATTGCAATCGCCTCCGATAATGAGCCTCCGTGTTATGGCTGTCACTATTATTTTTATATGATCCAGGTACGGATCTATGGGCTGATCCGGTTCAAAATAATATGACACCAATGTGAGTTTCCATTGCTTGGTGCTTACGCTCACCACTGCGATGTTGTTGGTGGTGAGCTCCGGGTGTTGCGTGACATCTAGGTTGGGGTCAAATACAGCAATAGCCGCTTTGACCGTGCCCCCTTTGGTGTTTTGGTATATTCTAACACCACGGTATGTCTTCATACTATCTGACCCACCCACGTAAGGTTCCTGGACCAACGCTATTGCAACTCCGCCTTTAGTTGCTTCAACCATTAGTTCTTCTGTAGCCAACTTCCTTCGTTGTAGGTTGCACTGGAACACTCGGTACAGGTGTTTGTTCCCCTGGGTGCCCTTAGCAATACGCTACCGACATGCGAGCTATGGCATCGCGCTTTCTGCGTATGGGACATTCTTTGCTAAAGGCGTTGTGGTCATTGCGATCGAGTTTGGCCGCTGTGCAGTTTCTGCATGAGGGTTCGCCTCCTGCAAGCCACTCCGGGCATTGTGCCCTAAGGTGCGGACCTCCGCAGTGGCTGCAAAGGTCTGCTGGATCTACGCAGTACCTCTTGCTATGACCATATCCAAGGCATCTCGAGCATTGTACCAGTGGTGACTGGTCCAACACCCGGATGCGCTGTAGGTCAATATAGACCGCTCCAGCGTCGGTCGCTCTTTTCCATATGGCCGGTGATGCACTGAGGACGATATGGCTAGTATGCGGGTTCCGGGCTTTCCTTTTATACTTGATTTCGAGTCTGTCTTCATTCTCCTTTAGGTCATTGAATATGCTCCGGTTTTGGTTCCTGAAGGCCCTTAAGACATCCTCATCAGTGTTAACTGTTAGTACGTCGGCTAACTTCAGGAGAGGGTCTCTGTTTTTGACCTCTTCCACGACCAGGCTCTTACCGGAATTTTCCAGCCTCTGTTTCACCTTCTGTCTATCTTCGGCTGTGTTACAGCTCATTATCACCTTTCTGTCCTTACCTTTCCGAGTCCTTTCCACTCTGATCCACCCTTCCTTGGCATTCACCGCCTCTCTAACTTTTGTTAGAACTTGGTCTCCAGTGTCGTTTTCATCCTGGGACGTGACAACTACCGAGTGCAGTACGTTCTGCGGGGGTGGGTGCAAGGTGGAACGGACTACCGTTGCCTCTGCGTAGGTTTTTGAGCTTATAAGGTGGTGCTGTTGTTCCATCTTGTCCTTTAGTTCTTCTATTTTTCTGCCGTTTTCCATGAGTAGCTGGCTCTGTTCTTTCAGATGTGCGATTATCAGTTGATTTCCTTCCTCGGTCTTGTCGGGTAATGTCTGGGAGCTGTCTATATTATCACAAGCAGGTGTCTCTCCGGTTTTTTTGAGTCTTTTGATCTCGATGTCCGCTTCTTTTATTATCTGATATAATTTGTCTACAGCTTCCAGTACGTTTGTTTTAATGTCCGTTTTAATATTCCGAGAATTGTTTATGTTCGTCTTAGCTTTGACTACGTTTGCTTTGGCTTCAGCTAAACGCGTTGCGAGAACCTGTCTAGGAAGAACTTGTATTTCCATTTTGCTGGTAGCTGGAGTCAAGTTGTGTGGTTCTGATCCCGCAGCCTCCAACTTTTCCACGCTTTTCCTAACATTAGATGAAGTCGTCTGCGTCCTTGGCGGAGAAGTTTGTTTTGCAACAACTCGTCCAACGCCAGACGAAAGCGTCTGTGTTCTTGGCGGAGATTTTTTCTCATTTTCTTCCACAGGTTTCACTGGTGTTCTAGTAAACATTGTCAGAGGAATGCGTCAGGTGAGGATATAAAAATAAGCTAAATAGAAACACAATAGTGTATGTATATGTCAGATCGTTGTCTGCACACAGTGTAAAGATGTGCGCAGTGTAAATGAAAATAAAATAAGAGTGAAACAAAAAACAACAGGACAAGAAAACTTGTCAATAATTGCTAGTCAACCAGTCGTAAAGAGAACACAAGTTTATAGTCGGGCTCAATAAAGCCTTCGTGATTACACTTCCTAACGGTAATATAGAATTTGTTACAAAAAGATAAAATAATTTAACTTTCGTCGCTATGTAGTCAGTCTCCACTGGATTAGACTGGTAGAGTTCAATTAAGTCTATTAAATTTGATCACTATAGTCTCGCTTCAAAAGAAAGACCGCTCCAGGATCCTCAGTTCCCAATCTTAGATCGAAAAACTTTTGTGCTCTATGTAGAGTCAGTAAAGTAGACCCAACCGAAAGATCTCCCCGAGCCCTTCAAAGCGACACCAAGCACGTTTCTGTAGCTCGACGGGTTCCGGAGATACAGCTTTTCGAACTTTTCGGATACTACGCGGTTACATCTGCCGAAAACGGATATTTGCTGTATCTTCCGAATGGCCCAGCCGAATAGTCCCGAGTTTGGGCTTAAATAGAAGTGCTCGACGCGATCTCCCTGCTGCGCGGATTTTCAGCACTGAAAATATTTTTCCCCTGAAGACTCCTGAAACAGGCTTCCCCCCGCAGCTGAGGTCCAGCCAAAGTTGACAAGAGAAACCCCAGCCTTCTACGACCCACCGTTCCGGAGATATGAGTGTTTTAATATTAACAAAATGGCCGCCGTAAACGTCAAAGTGACTTTTTGACCTGCGATATCTCCGGTCGTATGCGTCGCAAAAGACCCGAGTTTGGGCTCGTTGGTTTCAGCCTGGCTCTTTTTATTTACTAAAAACAGTTTCAGGAAACTGAAAAATTTCAGCCCCAATCCTCCTGAAACCGAGTTGTGGGGTAGATGTTAAGCCCTAGTATGTTAATCTGAAAACAGAATCAATTTATCTTTATCGGTTCAGGAGTTAGAGCCGAATTAGGTTTAACAAGATGGCCGCCGAACTGTCAAACGACAAGTTAAACTGCCGTTTTCTCCACAACCAATCGTCGCATCGAGCCCGGGTTTTCAGTCTACAGATCGGCTCCACTCTCTCTATCTGAAAATACGGGTTTCAGTCCTGAAAAACTTTTCAGGCTGAAAACGCCTGAAAATTATATCTAAACAATCTACTAAAGGTGCTCTTTCCCAAGCCGAAAACCGCAGCCTCGTACGCCAAACGGTTCTTTAGATAATAGCTAAACAAACAATTATCCGAATTTCTTAAAATGGCCGACTTTTGCAAAATCCGGCGATTTTAGAGCTATCCGGGCCTAGTTTCGGCTTAAATAAGTCCAAACAAGGTGGAAAAACACAAAAATGCAATATAAAAGTGATTTTATCCTATTTATAAGGAATTATTTACAAAAAACATATAAAATTCAATAACTTTAAGGCTATTTGACTAAAAAATTTGAAAAAAATATTAAAATTAACTACAATTAAGCTTCTATAAGGGGAAATCTAGACTTTAATTTTTAAGCTATGTTTTAACATTAAAATTCAAGAATTAAAATTTTTTCAGTTAAATAATTACTACACTAATATGGGTTAATCAAAAATTTTAAAAATTAAAACTTAAGGTCTTCTAATGAGCGCGCACCAGACTGCAGTTGAAGATCTTCAAGAAAAGTCCTCTGTCCAAAGTTATAATTGTCGAAATATTCAAAGTTTAAACTGTCATAAAAAATGTTCTAGCTGTCTTAAAATTCTAAATCAAGTTGCACTCGCCTTGTGTGATAGAGGTCCAAATATACGCCAATTTTCACACCGCTGTCTCCACTCCTTCAGCTTTTTCAGTCCACGTGGTTTTTTGAAAATCCTGAATAACTCGCTAGAGCGCAGGATCTCGATGATTTTGGGTGGTCCCGGTGATCAGGAGCCACGATGTCCACAAGATTCCGATAAAAACAAGGAGGTCGCCGATCTAGTTTCGGCAGCATATGCGTTCCAGTTGCACAGATTTCCACTTAACCTCTAAAGATGAGGTTTTTTCACTGAAAACTTTTTTAGTACGATAGACCGGCACTATTGAAGCGCGGCACTTTACGCAGCACAGAATTGCGCATCCAACGACACTTCACTCTTTAAAATCGGAGCTCAAAAACCAATGAAAACGATTTTTTCTGTACGGAGCACGTGGATTTCGCTGCTTCCAGCTCGATAGACCGAGTGCAACTGGGTTAGGTTAGGTTAGGTTAGGTTAGGTTAGGTTAGGTTAGGTTAGGTTAGGTTAGGTTAGGTTAGGTTAGGTTAGGTTAGGTTAGGTTAGGTTAGGTTAGGTTAGGTTAGGTTAGGTTAGGTTAGGTTAGGTTAGGTTTTTTTTTTTTTTTTTTTTGTAAAGGCACCCGTCATCACAGGGTGTTCTGGCTCTCCCCTGATATTATTTTTCAGGGCTCTTTGTTACTCTTTTATTTTATTTACCATCTTAAATCTATGTTTAACAGCTAAGTGACTATATGTAAATTGTACAATATACATATCTACTACTATTTCTATATTACTATTTGACAACAATGTGCTGGTTTGAATTACATAACTATTTACTTTGACACACTTATCCTAAACTTATGCTTACTTCCTAATATTTTATATCTATTATTGTTTCAGCTTAAATAATATAATATTATATAATTATATACTAAGCAGAGGTTTATACATCCTTATTTCTCTTATTTACTACTTTGCATATTTCATGGCAATAGCTTAGGAACAATTTATAATTTTCTTTTTCACTAATATATACGTTTAAATTGCCTATTGTTATGTCTATTCCCGTTTTCTGCTGGAGTTCGTAGCGTTTTCTGCTAAACATTGGACACTCTACTAGCAAGTGAGGAACGGTCTCCTCCTTCATCGGATCACAGATGCATGACGGACTATCCCGGCACCTGAAACGATTCAGGTATTGGGCGAACCCGCCATGTCCTGTGAGAATCTGTGTGAACAGACCCTCGGGCTGGATTTTTCTGACGACGTTGTAAGCGTCGGATGCACTTGGGAAAAACATTTTAGTTGTTGACGCGGTGTCTCCCATTTTATATCTCACATCCCATTTGGATACGGATAACTTACGTATCTGCTTCCTAATGTATGATAGCGGACACCGGTCGTAATCGGGTTTTCTCTTAGAAAAAAGTGCTGCCTCCTTTGCTAGTTCGTCTGCTCTTTCATTTCCCTGAAGGCCTGCATGTGCCTTGACCCAAAACAAAGAGACATCTTTGCCCTGGGAGAAGGCTTTCCGGAGGTTCTCCCGTGCTTCCACGGCAAGGGGGTGCAAGGCGCCATGGTCCACTATTGTTTCGAGCGCTGCCCTCGAATCGCTGTATACCCCATAACTTCTCGCCCCCCCTTTGAGGATTTCGTTTGTTGCCTCGCGTATGGCCAGGAGTTCCGCCTGATAGACTGTGCAGTACGCGGACAGACAGAACTTTCGGGTCCGAGTCTCGGCCTCGCTGTTCCATACGGAAAGTGCGGCACCGACCTTCCCCTCCAGCTTGCTGCCGTCGGTGAATATACGCACCGTCTGCACATTGTACCTGTCAACAAGGTTTTCGTCTACCAGACATACGAAGTCCAGGGCCATGCACACAGCTGGATGAGGTGCCTCCGCAAAGTTAACCACACTATCGGTCTCTCTATCTCCTAGCACTGTCCGAGACAACCCTCTCTTGGCCTCGTACAGAGCGGCTGCTTCTTGCACTCGGATGTCGAGAGGCAGTATCCCGGCCAGCACCAGTGCCGAGTGCAGAGAGACTGTGCGATACGACTTGCAGAGTTTTTGTGCGAATCCTCGTTGCACCATGTTGAGCTGCTTTTGTATCCCTAGCTTTTGAACTGCAGGCGCCCATACCGCCGCCGCATACATCACTATTGGCTCAATCACCGCGACATATATACTCCTGATGATGTCGGGATTGAGACCCCAGCTAACTCTGGCAGCTTTTGCTAGCTGCTTATACACGGCTATCGCCTTTCTACACTGAGCCGCTACGTGAGTGTTAAAAGTAAGGCGGTGGTCAATGATGAGCCCCAAAATTTTAATTTCCTCTGACATGCTAATGTCGATCCCTCCCATGGACAGCAAAGGGGTATCGTACTTCAATTTCCTAGTGAGAACCATAGCGCAGGTCTTATGTGGCGCAAACTTTAGCCGGTTTCTTACACCCCATTGCTGCACATAGTCGAGAGCGGCATTTGCACGTCCCTGTATTTCCAGCGCTGTGTCACCATCAAATACCAACACAATGTCGTCGGCGAAAGCCTGGCAGTAGTGTCCCCTATCACTGAGTCCTCGCAATAGTGGGTCGAGAAGCAGGTTCCAGAGAATTGGACCGCCGATAGACCCTTGCACGCAACCTTTCGTGGTGTTTCTCGTGCTTTCTTCCCCGGCAAATCTTACTTTGACCTTTCTGCAGCTGAGATAGCTATCGAGTAGCCTCCTCACATTTACCGGACACTTTTCCTCTGCCAGTCGAACTCTGATTATCGGCCACCAGGCGCTATCGAAGGCCCCCTCTATATCCAATGACACTAGAGTGACCAGCTTCTTCAGCTCAACCTTACCCTTGATGCGGTGTATTAGGCTATAGAGGGCGTCCTCGGTGCTCTTCTGGGGCATGAATCCATACTGGTGAGTACTAATCCGCGGTACTAACTGCCACTTCATCCTTGCTACTATCATCTTCTCCAGGATCTTCCCCAAGACTGGCAGTAGACCGATAGGTCTATACGCCTTGGGGTTCGTGTAATCATCCTTGCCCGGTTTTCTAAGTACCACGACTGTGGCCTCCTTCCAGATGTCCGGGAAGTGCGCTTTCTGCAAACACTTGTTGAATAGGGCAAGGAGAGCGTCTGGATCCTGGGAGATTGCTCTGCTGCAGATGTCTGCCGTGAAGCCATCCGCTCCCGGGGCCTTCTTTGGGTTAAAACTCCCCGCCGCGATCTTTAGCTCCAGCGGAGTAAACGGTGGGTCATGTTCCTCATCATGGTTCCATTCGTTTACCCGCTCTGCCGCTTCTCTGGTGCGGCGATGGTCGGAGTTGTCCGAGATCTCAAGGTCTTCGGGGTAGAATGTCTCAGCTAGTAAGTCTGCCGATTCTTTGGGGTTTAGGTGTTTACCTTCTTTGGTTTTGAGGGTCATATCCTCTTCTCTCCTGGCGGTTCTTCCGATGATCCTATAGATCCCTTCCCACATTCCTTCTCTGTCCTGTTTCCCGCAGAACTCTTTCCAGCTGTCGGTACGGGCTTTCTTGGCGTAGCACTCATAGTCTTCTTTCTTTTGCAGGTATTCTTCGACGACTTTATCTCTACGGTGCGGCGCAGCGTTTTTTATCCTTCTCCTGAAGGTCACCATAGTTTTCTTTTTCTCTGCGAGCTCCTCACTCCACCAAGGGACTGTTATCGTATCTTTGTTTTTCTTTATTGGCATGCTCTCCTTGCATGCTGAGGTGATTATATCTGTGTATTTAACAACAATATCTTCTAAATCGGCTTTATTATTGATGTTTTCGATAGCTAGTTTGTTTACGTTATGTTGTGTCTTTAATTCACTTAATTTAGTGTTGAAATGTTCCCAATTAGCTTTCTTGGTGTTATAGAGCCGGGTGGTTCTCTGAACTCCGAAACCCTTGCTCTTTTGGAGCTTAATTTGGAACATTATGGTGTTGTGATCTGAGCTCGTCATTGATTGGTCTACCCTCCAATCATCTATTAGTCCCAGTAAGTCGTCGGTACATGCTGTTATATCCACGTAGCTTGTGTACGCCCTGTTACCTCTCATGGTGTCAAAAGTGGGCGTATCACCGGTGTTCAATACCTGCCATCCTGACTCCTCCAGGGTCCCGGACATGTCAACGCCCCTGTGGTCCTCTATGGTGCTACCCCACCAGGTACTCTTAGCATTGCTGTCACCTCCCAGCAGCAGCCTTCTTGAGCCCAGTTCTTCGCCGATGTTCTTAAGCTGATCCAAGTATGGCCCTATGGGTTGATCCGGTTCAAAGTAGAAGGACACCGCCGCGATTTCCCAGGCGCTGGTTCGGATCCTCACTACAACAATGTTGTTGTTGGTGAGTTTCGGGCACGGGATGACGTCAAGATCGCTGTCAAAGACAACTATTGCCGCTTTCACCGTCCCATCTCCTACTGCTGCACTCTGGTAGACTCTCGCCCCACGGTAGTCCTTCATCCTCTTGACCCCGCCCACATATGGCTCCTGGATCAGTGCTATTGCGATCTTTCGCTCTTTGGCCTCAATCATTAGTTCTGCCGTTGCTAACTCCTTTCTTTGGAGGTTAGCCTGGGCGACTGCGTATCCTCTGGCGGGGCTGCCTGCCCGTGAGCGATTGATAACCACCTTAGCAGTATGCTACTTTAGCTCTCGCCAATGCCTCCCACTTCCTGCGCACTGTGCATTCCGAGCTAAAGGCATTGTGTTCCACGTCTAACATCTTGGCTGCGGTACAGTTACAGCATGAGGGTGGCGCTCCAGCCATCCAATCCGCGCATTCATGCCGCATATGGGGTCCTCCGCAATGGCTGCATTTCGGCACTGATTCCTTACAGAACCTGCGTCCATGCCCATACCCCAAGCACCCAGAGCATTGCACCAGTGGAGACTGATCCGCCACCTTGACTCTCTGCATGTCAATATGTAGGTAACCCCTGTCTATAAGTCTGCAGTATAATATTGGCGACACTTTTAAAACAACATGGTTGCTGTACTGGTTTCTTGCCTTCCTTCTGTACCTTATTTCTAACCTATTATCTTTCTTTTCTAGATTTTGAAAAAGTTCTGTATTCTGATTTCGTAGTCCTGTGAGTATGTCTTCATCGCTGTTGTACGATAAGACGTCTCTCAGGACCACCATAGGGTCTTGATTTTTGACTTCTTCGACGTGGAGGTGGCTAGCTGCGCCTTTCAATCGCTCTTTGATCTTGTCTCGAGCTTCTTCGGTTCTGCAACCCACTATTATCTTCCTGTCCTTGACCTTGCGAACTCGCTCCACCGTTATCCAGCCATCTTTGGCGTTAACGGTTTTGCGTACTCTATCGAGTACTTCGTCTCCAGTCTCCTTCTCGTCTTTGGAGGCGATCACTATAGAGTGCAGCGCTGTTGTGTCCGATTTCGGTCTCGTGGCCGTTGCTGCTGCTACGTCTGCATAGGTCGCACTGGTCTTTTGTTGACTCTCTATTTTTTGTTTCAGGTTTTCCATTTCCAGGTAGGTCTTCTCGATCTTTTCACCTTGTTTTTTCAAGAGTTCTAATATTTCCTTCCCTTCCGTTTCCCCCAGTTTGTCCCCCGTTTTTCGCTGTTCCTCGGTTCCTATCCCCATTACCTCTGTGTTTACACTCTTCTCTTCTGTTACAGGTGCTGTTTTGCGTGCTGCTGTACCTCTCTTTACAGTCTCCGCTTCTTTAACGAGCTGGTAGAGGTGGTCTACTGCGTCTATTATACCCTGCTTAAGGTCCGTCCTCAGATTTCGAGAGTCGCCAATGCAAGTCTTCGCTCTCTGAAGCCAGACCCTTGCCTGGGATATTCTATCTGCTGACCTTCCGACATCTTGTTTCAGCTTCGGTGACGTCCCAGCTGCCTCCGTGGATGCTCTGCGGGCTACGACCTTCGCTTCCTGGGAGGGCACTGCCTTCTGCTTCGGCTTCTGGGGTGCCGCAGGTGCCGTCACCGGAACCGGTTGTTTAGGTAAGTGGGGGTGTGTATCCGAACTGCAGGGTTTGGGATCATTCTTACCTGACTCCCACTCTCCGATACTACGTCTCACGTTAGATGCTTGTGTTAACTGTTTTGATGAAGGTCCTGCCTTCACTGCATCGTCGATTGGGGAGATTTGGTGGTTTTCAACCAATTTCTTGGCAGGTGTGCGGAAGGTGGCCATTATTCGAGGGGAGAGCACGGAAGTATCAATTAATATTAATAGTAAGATTTACTTTGACTATATAAAATATAACAGGATTAAAAATAATATTTTAATTTGTCCTATCCTACGTAAGTTTGTTTAATATATATTTATGTGTTCCAGGTGTAACTGGGTGGTGCGGACTCTACTCACGCCGTGCGGAGAGCGGCAGGATGAGCACCGGTAAGTACCCGATATTTATTTACTAAACTAAAACTAAGTATACTGGTCAAAAGACACAGTACACAGCGTAAATCCTATTGACTAATAAATATGCAAAGAAGCAAGTCACAAGTAATACACAATGACAAAACGTTGCTGTGTCTTAATCCTATCTAGTCAACTTAAGAGTAACATATAAACTAAATATACAGACAATTAAAATTTGTAAAAGTAAATAAAATAAATTTTTGCTCTATGTAGAGCCGTTCAACTCCACTCAGTAGAGTTGTCAGCGATGAAGGGATGTATAGTCCCTGTCACTATGCTAAATTATATAAAGTATAATACAGTCAGTTTTGGCTCTATGTAGACCGTAGAGCTGTACATACAAGATTAACTGAGGAATATATAAGTAGTTAAAGAATATATATATATAAAGTAAAAATAAAGTTTTAAAATTTTGCTCTATGTAGAGTCGTTCAACTCCGCCGTGGAGTTGTCAATGTTAGAGGGGATGTATAGTCCCTGTCACTATCATAACATACAAATAAGAATATAAAATACAAAAAGTGTCAGTTCTGGCTCTATATAGAGCGAGAGCGGTATCCTTAACTACTTAATTCTAATATCCTATTACTAAGTAAAAAGTTTTGGCTTGTTATCTGGAGAAATTTTTATCTGCCTCTACCTAGAGACTCTAAGTCTATTGGTCCCGAAGGTCCCTAAAAAATTTTGTCCTTAGCCGGAAACCGCATAAAAATCGGGGCTATGGTTACCAAGTTACGGAATTTAGAAAATTTCTCCAGATTTAAAAACACTTAGATTTATCGCGTTTCTTCTAATCTAGGGGTCTCACTAGGCTGGCCAACCAACAATATATAGGGGTAGGGGGTTGAAATTTTAGGGGTAGGTAGGGAACGGTTAGGTTTTTTGACGTAGGATGGGGGGGGTGGGTTAGGGAGGGGGGGGCCGAAAAATGGTTATTTTTGAGCTAGGACCTTCCGTTTCTGAGCTACTTTTGAATTTTTGGACTTTTCTTATCTAAACAATCTAATATAAAACGGTTAGAATTTTGTGAATAATTTTGAATAAAGCCAGACAGTTCCTAAATTAGGTGTCCTATAAGCTCGGGATAAAATATTTAATGTAGGTCGGCGAACAGCCCAGCGTTTCCCGTTTGCACACTTATTTTAGTCCCGCGCGCCACAGAAGTAGGGTCCCGGGAATAACGGGGGGTGTCCTTTGCCAGGTCTAAGTGCTTGGTTTCGCCCTTAGGAACGAGATATCGCGCCCGTTTAAAATCGGGGGGTGTATATATCGCACCAAATTTCCCGTCAGTGGCCCAAACGAGATTCCCGAAAAGCGGGAAACAGGAAATTTTTTGAGATTTGCGAAAAAATCTTCCCGGGGGTGGTTTTCGTGAGTGCCTACTGATGGACTGCCCTTAGGATCGTTTCTCGTAAGAGAACCAAACTTCTGTTATTTCGGCGATATCCCTAGCCGTTTAGCCGCTAGGGGGTTGGCAAACTTAGGTGGTAATGGCGAGGTTAGGTTAGGTTAGGTTAGGTTAGGTTAGGTTAGGTTAGGTTAGGTTAGGTTAGGTTAGGTTAGGTTAGGTTAGGTTAGGTTAGGTTAGGTTAGGTTAGGTTAGGTTAGGTTAGGTTAGGTTAGGTTAGGTTAGGTTAGGTTAGGTTAGGTTAGGTTAGGTTAGGTTAGGTTTTTTTTTTTTTTTTTTTTTTTTTTTTTTTTTTAACGCACCGGGCGTTCTTGCTTGCTACCTCCAACATGATTGGAGTCAGTATTAAATCTCTCACTCTTACATTCCAGTTATATAATTTTGTAATCTCGCACTCATGGTGCTTAACTAGTTTTTTGCTATAATCTATTTATTTATTTATTAAGTAACATCTTTCCATTTCGTCCTTTATTAGGGTGGGATTTCTGTCTACGCCTATCTTTACATCTCGTTAACTAATTTCTTCATTTAATAATTGTTGACAAGGTTAAGTTTTTATTCTATTTCTAAGTACCAATTTGCATTAAACTACTGACTATGCTTTTCTATTCTATTTATTTGTTCATATATATATTATGCTGTTCAATAATATTAAACATTATACTATGACAGCATATTTTCTCTATCGTGTTTTATTTCTTTTAATGACTATTTCCGCTAATTTTACACAATAGTCCAGCAACTTGTCCCTATCCTTGCTCAGCATTACTGTTGCTATATTGGGGGCTTCCATTTTTATACCTAACTGGTGTTCAATGTGATACCGCTCTTTTGCATGTACAGGGCATTGAAACAAAATATGTTGTACAGTTTCGCTAGTCCCTGGATCACAGATACACGCCGGGTTCTCCTTGCATCTAAAGCGATTCAGATACTCGGAGAACCCGCCGTGCCCTGTCATGATTTGAGTAGAAATGCTGGTGGCCACAAATTTTCTTACTACGGTGTACGCCGATTTTGCGTCAGGCAGAAAAATTTTTGTGATCAGCGCTGTTTCGCCGTTTTTATACCTCTGATTCCATTCGTCAATAGTTGCACTACGAATGCAACGCTTGACGAACGAAACCGGGAACAGATCATAGTCCGGTTTACGTTTGGAGCCCAGAGCCGCCGCCTTGGCCAGCTCATCAGCTCTTTCGTTACCCTCCAGCCCCGCGTGAGCTTTTATCCAGAACAAAGTCACAGCTTTGTTCTGGAGAGACGCTGTTCTAAGGTAGTCTCTGGCTGCCACCGCTAGAGGATGAAGGGAACGAGGATTTTGGACTGTCTGGAGAGCCGCCATTGAATCGCTATAGATTCCAAACGTAGACCCCCTGTGCATGATCACTTCCTTCGTCGCCCTGCACAGAGCCAGGAGCTCGGCTTGGTAAACAGTGCAGTAGTCCGAGAGGGCCAATTTAGAAGTGGCGGTCTCGCTTTCGTCGGTCCAGATAGACAAAGCTGCGCCAACCTTCCCTGAAATCTTACTACCATCTGTGAAAATTTTGACTGCATTGTTCCCACTTTGTTCATATTGCTCCCGGTCTATGATGGTCTCAATCAATGGCACTTGATGTTCAGCCGGGTGAGGTGCGTCTGTTGCTCGAGCCATACGTTCCACCTCCCGGTCTCCCAACGCATCCCAGGGAATACCCCTCTTAGTCTCATGTAATAAGGCTACCTCACGAACTCGGAGGTCGAGAGGCAGGATTCCCGCCAGCACCAGCGCAGAATTCAGGGAGACTGTGCGGTAGGCTCTACACAGTTTTTGGGCGATTCCACGCTGAACTACATCCAGTTGTTTCCTCACGCCCAGTTTGTTAACAGCTGGAGACCAAGCACTGGCCCCGTACAGTATAATGGGCTCGATGGTTGCCACGTAAATCGTGCGGATAACTTCGGGGTGCAGACCCCAGCTGACCCTAGCTGCTCTGGACAATTGCCTGTATACCTGAATTGCTTTCCCGCAGACGTTCGCCACATGGGTATTAAAGGTCAATTTATCGTCTATGGTGACTCCTAGCAACTTTATCTCCCGGGACGTTCCAATGTCAACCCCGCCCATGCTCAGAAGTGGGGTGTCGTATTTGAGTCTTTTAGTGATGGTCATTGCCATCGTTTTATGGGGTGCGAAATTCAATTTATTGTCGACTCCCCACTCCCGAACATGTTCGAGGGCAGCATTCGCGCGTCCCTGGATTTCCGCTGCTGTCTCTCCATGAAAGATGAGGACGATGTCGTCAGCGAAAGCTTGGCAGTATTCTCCTCTGGCCTCCAAGCTCTTTAGGAGTGGGTCCAACAACAGATTCCAGAGGATTGGGCCCCCAATGGATCCTTGCACACATCCCTTGCTGGTAACTTTTTTAAATTCCTCTCCGGCATATCGAACCCTTACGCATCTTTGACTGAGGTAGCTGTCCACCAGTAGTCGGAGGTTTGTGGGACACTTTTCCTCCGCCAGTCGGACTCTTATTGCCGGCCACCATGCACTGTCGAAAGCTCCCTCTATATCCAGTGATACCACTGTTATTATTTGCTTTTGGCTGAGTTGCTGGCGGATGTACTGCGTTAAGGTATAGAGGGAGTCTTCGGTGCTCCTCTGGGGCATAAACCCGTACTGGCGGGTACTCATCCTAGGTATCAAATAATGTTTAAGTCTGCCAACCAGCATCTTTTCTAATATCTTACCCAGTACAGGCAGTAGCCCTATTGGTCTCAAAGATTTTGGGACGGTGTAACTTTCCTTTCCTGGCTTTCTTAGTACCACCACTGTTGCTTCTTTCCACGCCACCGGGAAATGATGAAGAGCCAGGCATTTATTTATAAGCTGGAGAAACATGTCAGGGTCACCCTCAATGGCATGTTGGCAAATGTCCGCAGTAAAGCCGTCCGCTCCAGGAGCCTTGCGTGGGTTGAAGGAATCCACAGATGCTTTCAGTTCGGTCATTGTGAACTCTGGGTCCCAAAGCTCACTTTGGCCTCCAGAGTTAACTTCCTCGGCTCTTTTCCTGGTTTGGCGATGTTGGATGCCGTCCGCGTCTTCCAGATCATCTGGGTAAAAAGTTTCAGCGATAAATTTTACAGAATCTTTTGCTTCCAGCACTTTCCCGTCCCTCACCATTAGCAAGTCCTCCACTCTCTTAGTAGTTCGGCCGATCACCCTATAGACTCCCTCCCAAACACCCTCTTTATCTTGTTTGCCACAAAAATCTTTCCAACTATCTATCTGTGCCCTAGCCGCTGCCATCTCATATTCTTCTTTTTGATTTAGGTACTCTTCTACCACCTTCTGTCTTCGCACTGGGGCGGCGCAACGGATTCTGTTCTTCTTTATGGTGACCTTCTTTTTCATCTCCTCGAGCTTCTGGGACCACCACGGCATGGTAAGAAGTTCCTTGTTTTTAAGTTTTGGTATTGTTTCGTTACAAGTTTCACTTATGATATTTATAAATTTATTAACAACTAATTCTAATTGGTCTATATTGGTAATTTTGCTTATTTCTGTTTTGATTATGCCATGCTCTAGCTTTAATTGTTTCAATTTCTCATGAAATTGTGTCCAATTTGCTTTTCTCGTGTTATATGTTCTGGTAGTTCTATTTATTTCTGTTCCTTTGGATTTCTGAAGTTGGATACTAAACACAATGCCGTTGTGGTCGGAACTCGTGAGTCCTTCATCTACTCTCCAGTTGTCTACAGCATTTAAAATGTCTGCGGTACAAATGGTGACATCTACATAACTCGTAAAACGTTGGCCTCCTCGTATGGTGTCAAATGTAGGAGTTTCCCCTTGATTTAAGATGTGTAGCCCCAGCTCATCCAGAGTTCCAGACAGGTCCTCTCCTCGTCTGTCTATCTTCGGACTTCCCCACCACGAGCTCTTCGCATTCGCGTCCCCTCCAGCGACCCACCTAGTTCTTATTACTTGGCTTATGCGTTTGAGGTGTTCCAAATATGGTTGAATCGGTTGGTCCGGCTCAAAGTAAAAAGAGGCAAGCGTTATCTCCCAGGTACTTGTTTGTATCCCCACCACGACGACGTTATTTGTGGTGAGTTTTGGGTATTGTTTAACGGTCAGATTGTGGTCGAATACGGCAATTGCCGCTTTCACGGTACCCTCTCCACGATCAGCATTCTGGAAGATTCGCACGCCCCGGTGACTTCTCATCTCTTTGACCCCACCCACATAAGGTTCCTGCAGTAAAGCCACTGCCACTCTCCTCTTTCGCGCTTCGAGTAGTATCTCGTTTGTGGCTAGCTTCTTTCGCTGGAGGTTTGCTTGTATGATGCGATAAGCGTTTTGATAGACTCTGGCAACGTTAGCAATATGCTACCGTTGATCGTGCAAGTCTATCCCACCTTTGTCGTGTTGGGCAATCAATGTTGAAGGCATTATGGTCAGTTTTATCCAGTTTCGCCCTTATGCAGTTTCGACAAGAGGGGGCTTCACCTGCAAGCCGTTCATCGCAGTCCCTACTAAGGTGCGGTCCTCCACAATGACTGCAGAGATCAGCCGGCTCCCTGCAAAAACGTCTGCCATGTCCAAATCCCAGGCAACGAGTGCATTGGACCAGTGGAGACTGGTCCTCCACTCGAATTCGTTGCAGATCTATATGCAATGACCCGGTCTTCAGGGTTCGTCTCCAAATGGTTGGCGAGACACTCACAACTATATGGCATGTATGGGGGTTTCGGGCTCTTCTTCTGTACTTTATTACTATTTTATCCTCCTCCTTTTCGAGGTCGCGAAAAACATCTCCATTTTGGTTCCTGAAAGCCTTTACCACATCCTCGTCAGTGTTTACTGACAAGACGTCTCTCAGCATCAGGAGCGGGTCCTTGTTTTTCATGTCCTCGACCAGGAGGTGGACGCCATCTCTTTCGAGCCTCTCTCGAGCTTTATTTCTTTCTTCCTTTGATTCGAAGCCTAAGATTACCTTCCTATCCTTCGCTTTTCTAACTTTCTCCACTCTGACCCACCCTTCCTTTGCATCCACCGCCTTCCTAATTCTGTCCAGAACCTCTTCCCCTGTCTCCGTCTCTTCTTTCGAGGTCACTACTACCGAGTGTATGGTGTTCTTTTTAGGCGTTCTTATACCGTCAATGTGACTGGCGGCGGCTTCTGCGTAAGAAATGGACGCTATTCTTTCCAGGCTTTCCTTTTTTTGTTCATCTAGCGCTTTTTTAAGGTCTATCATCTTTTCGGTGTTCTCTTCTATCATCTTGATGTGTTCCTTTATTATTCCTGCTAGTTGGTCTTCGCTCTCTATGCTGTCCACTGTTTCCAATTGCACCTCCGCCACGGTTCCGACATCCAGTCTCTTCCGTTTTTCCTCCCCTTCCTTGACCAACTCGTATAGTCTGTCAACGGCCGCTGTAACGTCCGCCTTTATGTCCGCTTTCAAATTTCTGGATTGGCCTAGTACTGTTTTGGCTTTAACCACATTAGCCCTGGCTTCCGCGGTTCTTGACGCGTACTTTGGTTTCGGTACAGGCGGCGATTGAGTCTGCGCATCTGTTGAAACCCTGCGTGTTTGTGTTTTGGCTTCAGCTGGGGGTGCGGCCCGGCTTTTAGTCTTTGCAGGGGCGGTGGGGGCTAGTTTGTTCGGTGATTTTATAGGTGATGTCCTCCCTGTTGTTGCTTTCCCTACCTCCCATTCTCCAATACTGCGCCTAACATTGGAGGTTTGCGCAGTCGATGTCGACGGTCCTACACTGACATGTTCCTGGTAGTCAGTTCTCGGAGAGGTGTCCATCGCCTTTTTTGCCGGAGTTCTAAATCCAAACATGTTGGAGTTACAAACGTAATAGACTTATTTATGTGTTGTAAAGGGACACAACGTGATTATAAGGAGTTGGAAGTAAAAGTGAAATCAACAATTAAAACAAGAAGTTCGTTTTATTGTCCTGTACTAAGTTAAGTAATTGTGTCACTACGGAAATATGTTGTCAGCTAAGGAAAAGTTCCTGCATTAAGCTCTAAGTCAAAATTTAATGTAAAGGTTTATTCTCACTTAGGATGTAAAGGATCCTTATCGAAAAGTCTCCACGTCCTTGAAATAATCACGATTTAATCAATTTAAGAAACAACACAACGACAAAAACTACACGAATTTTAAAAGAATGAATCCTATGGTAAAGACAGATTTTGCTCTATGAAGAGCCGTTTTACTCTGCTCAGCAGAATTGTCCGTTCTTCGGGGATGTATAAGTCCCTGTCGCTATACTATCTTATAACTATTTAAACATAAATATAGCATATAGCAAAGCAAAATGCTTTGGTCAGTAGGCCTCAGGCGTCACAAACAATCACCAACGAAAGAAACAAAAAAGAAAAATTTTTGTTGTGAGTCCACAGATTCCTCCGTCTCCAGCTACAGAGTTGCAGAACAAAACTGCACAAAGCCTTACGGCTGCTATAGAGTAAAGTTTTTCGTGGGTTCACAATTTCCTCCCGTTCCCACTACACACTTCAAAAGTTCGCTATCGTACTAATCCCAGTAAAACAGGGCGGGTGGGCGGGCAATTTTTTAAATTTCTATCCGACGGATCCTGACAAATGAGGTGTGGTATGAAAGGGGTAATCGAGACCTACCCAAATATATAATAATTTCGACAATAAGCCAAAGGGTTGAAATGTTATTAGCCAAAAACTTAAAAAATTTGTAAATTTTGTACCAAAAATTCCTGTTTTCAGGTGTCAATTCCCAAACGGGACTCCGCAGGGGGTTCGGTTAGGTTAGGTTAGGTTAGGTTAGGTTAGGTTAGGTTAGGTTAGGTTAGGTTAGGTTAGGTTAGGTTAGGTTAGGTTAGGTTAGGTTAGGTTAGGTTAGGTTAGGTTAGGTTAGGTTAGGTTAGGTTAGGTTAGGTTAGGTTAGGTTAGGTTAGGTTAGGTTAGGTTAGGTTAGGTTTTTTTTTTTTTTTTTTTTTTTATATATATAAACTTCTACCTCCAACATAATCGGAGCCTATGCCTGTCGTGTATTTTGTTAGTATAAACTCGTAGGATCCTCCACTATCAGCTTCGTGCTGACTAAGGATAACTTTTACGTTTGACTCTATTTTCACTAAATTATTGTGCTTTTATATTCTTTAAACCTATGGCTGTTGTATCGTTTTTATGTTTCTTTCTATTTTAGTTTAATATCATTTTACATGTTCTGATTCTCTCTCTTGTTTCGACTACTTTGCATTTATTTTTGGGCAGATCTAATTTATTTGTTGCTTTTAAATTTTTGCTAATACTATATATTTTTACATTCTACTTTTTTAATACTTATCATTAATATTATACATAATATTAAATAAGCATTAGTTGCTTATGCACTTTTATTCCTATTGATCACCCTTTCACATATTTTTATACAGAAATTTAGAAGCGTTTCTCTGTTTTTGCCCGCTATTATTCGAGATATATTTTCGGCATCGAGTTTAACGTCAAGTGCTAGTTCGGCTTCTAGTCTTTCTCTGTCAAAGACAGGACAGGCGAACAATATATGTGGCACCGTTTCATCAATATCGGGGTCACAGATGCACGATGGGCTCTCCTTACACTTGAATCGATTCAAGTATGCTGAGAACCCACCGTGCCCCGTCATGATTTGTGTGACTACACAACTAATTGTGCACTTCCTGATTATCCTGTACGCAGCCACCGCATCGGGAAAAAACAGCTTGGTCACAGAAGCAGTTTCTCCGGAAATATATCTACGGTTCCATTCGTCAAGCGTTGCCGTACGAATGCATCGCTTGACGTACGAAACCGGGCACAAGTCGTAATCGGGCTTTCGTTTGGAACCTTCAGCGGCTCTCTTGGCTAGTTCGTCGGCCCTCTCATTTCCTTCCAACCCCGCATGTGCTTTGATCCAAAACAAGGTGACGGCCTTGTTTTGGGTAGCCAAGGATTTAATGTTGGCTCTTGCCTCCACTGCCAGTGGGTGGTGTCGGTAGTAACTTTGTATGGTTTGGAGGGCCGCCATAGAATCACTGAAGATTCCAAACGATTGCGCACTGATTTTTGTGATCTCCCTTGTTGCGACACATATTGCCAGAAGCTCGGCCTGGTAAACGGTGGAGTAGTGTGGGAGAGCAAGCTTGAGAGTTTTGGTTTCCACGTCACCTGTCCACATGGAGAGCGCTGCCCCAACCTTGCCCCCAATCTTGCTCCCGTCCGTAAAGATACGAACCTCAAGTTCGTTCTGGGCATCAAGTTGCTCTTGGTTTACCAGGCTTGTGAGCTCTAGCTCAGCGTGCTCCGCGGGGTGTGGTGCTGCTGTTGCCGAGGCAGCCTGCTCGACCCTCCTGTCGCCGAGTGCTGGCTGGGGCACCCCCTTCCTGGCTTCGTATAACGATGCTGCCTCGCGGACGCGGAGGTCGAGGGGTAGTATTCCAGCCAGCACCAGCGCAGAGTTCAAGGAGACCGTCCGATAGGCCTTGCACAGCTTTTGTGCGATACCACGCTGGACTGCTCCTAACTGCTTCATGACGCCCAGCTTTCTAACGGCCGGGGCCCAAACGCCGGCTGCGTACAGGATGATTGGTTCCACGGTAGCCACATATATTATTCTTATGACTTCAGGGTGAAGTCCCCAGCTGGTCTTTGCCGCCCTGGTTAATTGTTGGTGGATGCCTATTGCCTTTCTGCACACGTTTGCGACGTGTGTGTTAAAAGTTAGCTTTTCGTCGATGGTGACGCCTAGGATTTTGATCTCTTTGGACATGGCAATGTCGATCCCGCCCATGGTCAGGCATGGGGTGTCGTATTTTAGTTTGCGAGTAATAACCATTGCGTTGGTTTTGTGCGGGGCAAATTTAAGTTTGTTTTGTACACCCCACGCCCGAACATGTTCGAGAGCGGCATTAGCACGTCCCTGGATCTCCAGCGATGCGTCACCATCGAAGATCAGCACAACGTCGTCAGCAAAGGCCTGGCAATAGTCACCCCTAGCTTCAAGGCTCTTTAGAAGCGGGTCCAACAAAAGGTTCCAGAGTATTGGTCCCCCTATGGAACCCTGGACACAACCCTTACTTGTGGCCTTGCCGAACTCTTCGTCTGCGTACCTGACAGTGACCCTTCTATCCTGGAGATAGCTGTCGATGACCCTCCTCAAGCCGATTGGACATTTTTCCTCAGCCAGACGAACCTTTATGGCTGGCCACCAGGCACTGTCGAAGGCTCCCTCTATGTCCAAGGATACTAGGACCACTATTTTTTTAAGATCTATCTTGCTGCGTATGTGCTGCATTAGTACATAGAGGGAGTCCTCCGTGCTCCTCTGGGGCATAAATCCATACTGACGAGTACTCATCCTTGGGATCAAATGGAACTTGAGGCGGGCCACCAACATCTTCTCATATATTTTGCCTAGTATTGGCAGAAGGCCGATAGGTCTGTACGCCTTTGGGGTGCTGTAGTCGTCCTTTCCGGGCTTCTTGAGTACGATTACTATCGCCTCCTTCCATATTTCGGGGAAATGGTGGCATTTCAAGCAGCCGTTTAAGAGAGCAAGGGCTACCCCAGGGGCACCTCCGATGGCTCGGCAACAAATATCGGCGGTGAAACCATCCGCTCCTGGAGCCTTCTTAGCGTTAAAGGAGTTGCATGACGCCATCAGTTCAGCCATTGTAAATGGTGGCTCGCATGGGTCACCATGCCCTCCAGCATTCACAACGTCGGCCTTGTCCCTGACAAGGCGGTGCCATGTGCTGTCACTCTCCGTAAGATCTTCTGGGTAGAAGGTTTTCGCTAGTAATTCAACTGAACCCTTTGTGTCCAGCACCTTTCCGTCCTTCACTAGCGGTTGGTCCTCTCCCCTACCCTTGGTCCTTCCTATCACCCGGTAGATTCCTTCCCAAACCCCTTCCTTGTCTTGTTTGGCGCAAAAAATTTTCCAACTCTCGATCATATCTTTGGCTGCTTCTGTTTCATAATCAACTTTCTGTTTCAGGTACTCTTCAACGACTTTCGATCTTCGGACCGGTGCAGCACATCTAATTCTGCGTTTTTTGGTAGCGACTTCCTGCTTCATCCTCTCGAGTTTCTCGGACCACCACGGCAAGGTGAGTACATCGTTGCTCTTCCTCATAGGCATTGATGAGGTGCATGCGTCTCTTATTGCTTGAGTGTATTTATTTATAATTATATTAATTTGATTGACTGTATTTAATGTATCAATTTCTATTTTATTAATTTTGTTCTGTAGCATTAATTGGCTGAGTTTCTCATGAAACTCAGGCCAATTAGCTTTTCTTGTATTGAAAATTCTAGTGGTTCTGTTGATTTTAATGCCTTTTGACCTTTTTAATTTTATGTTAAAAACGATGCCGTTGTGATCCGAGCTCGTGAGGCCCTCGTCTACCCTCCAGTCGTCTACCAGGTCCAGAATATCCGTCGAACATGCCGTAATATCGACGTGACTGCAGTAACGTTTACCGCCTCTGATCGTGTCGAAAGTCGGAATTTCCCCTCTGTTGAGTATGTTGAGACTCAGCTCATCGAGAACTCCGGAAACTTCTTCGCCCCTACGGTCGATGGACAAGCTTCCCCACCAGGTACTTTTAGCGTTTGCATCTCCTCCTATGATCCACATTCTGGACCCTACTTCTTCCTCAACGTGTTTGAGGTGCTCCAGGTACGGTTCTATTGGCTGGTCCGGCTCAAAATAGAAAGAGACCAGCGTGATCCTCCAAGCACTGGTCCGGATCCCCACCACGGTGATGTTGTTCGTGGTGAGTTTCGGGTACTGCGTGACTATAAGGTCTTGATCAAAGACCGCTATTGCGGCCTTAACAGTTCCATTCCCAGTGTCAGTGCTCTGGAAAATCCGAACGCCCCTGTGATTCCTGACAACCTTAGCACCTCCCACATATGGTTCCTGGAGGAGAGCAACGGCGACTCCGCGCTTCACGGCTTCCAATAGGAGCTCGTCTGTTGCCAGTTTTTTCCGCTGGAGGTTCGCCTGTACGAATCTGTAGAGGTTTGGGTTGCCTTGGGTGCCCTCAGCAGTACGCGACCGTCGACCTGGCCACGTCATCCCATTTCTTCCGTACGGGGCAATCGTGACTAAAAGCATTGTGTTGCGTGCCGTACTCTATTTTTGCCCTCGTGCAGTTTCGACAGGCGGGTGGCAATCCTGAGAGCCAGTCC
The DNA here is from genome assembly GCA_949752705.1 of Callimorpha dominula. Classification (NCBI taxonomy): domain Eukaryota; kingdom Metazoa; phylum Arthropoda; class Insecta; order Lepidoptera; family Erebidae; genus Callimorpha; species Callimorpha dominula. Next base: position 1,734 of record OX457017.1, on the reverse strand, counting down.
GCGCACTCCGATCTCATATGGGGACCGCCGCAGTGGCTGCATAAGTCCGCTGGCTCTTTACAGAGCCGCTTGCCATGCCCGAAGCCCAGGCAGCGAGTACACTGGACCAAAGGGGTCTGGTCCTCGATTTTAATGCGCTGGAGGTCAATGTGCACGGTCCCGGTTTCTATAGCCCGTCGCCAGATGGTGGGCGAAACGCTGACGATAACGTGGCCAATATGTGGGTTGCGTGTCCTTCTTCTGTACCTTATCTCCACCCTGTTGTCCCCACTGTCGAGGCCGTCAAAAACCCCCCTGTTCTGATTTCTGAGTGCTTTCAATATGTCTTCATCGGTGTTCACGACCAGAACGTTCTTCAGAATCAGAAGCGGGTCCTTGTTTTTAACTTCCTCGACAGTGAGGTCAACTCCTTCTTTTTGAAGCCGGGCCTTTATTTTGTTTCTTTCTTCTTCGGTTTCCGGTTAGGTTAGGTTAGGTTAGGTTAGGTTAGGTTAGGTTAGGTTAGGTTAGGTTAGGTTAGGTTAGGTTAGGTTAGGTTAGGTTAGGTTAGGTTAGGTTAGGTTAGGTTAGGTTAGGTTAGGTTAGGTTAGGTTTTTTTTTTTTTTTTTTTTTTTTTTTTTTTTAACTAACTCCCCTGATATTATTATTCAGGGCTCTTTTCTACTTCAATTTTATTAGCTACCTTAATTTCTATCTTTTACAACTTAGTAACTAAATATTACCACAGGAATTATACAATTTTACAGAACTCTAAGCGGTACTACGGTATTTACAACCATTCTTGTCATACTTTCATATTACCTATCGAAATCAAGTTACTATTTCTAGACATTTTATTTTAAAACTATTGCTTACTTTCTAAACTTATACATCTACTTATCATTTTGCTTAAATAATATAATACCAATTATATTTTTAAGTAAAGGTTACAAGTCTCTGTTTCTTTCATTTGCTACTTTGCATATCTTTAAACAATAATTTATGAACTGCTTATTACTTTCTTTTCCGGTTATCAATTTGTTTAGATTGCTATGTAATATTTCTATCCCGGTTTGCTGTTCTAATTCATACCGAATCCTATCAAATACCGGGCACTCTATAAGTAAGTGGGGGACTGTTTCTTCCTTTGTTGGATCACAGATACATGACGGACTATCCCTACACCTAAAACGGTTCAGGTATTGGGCGAATCCGCCATGCCCCGTGAGAATCTGTGTTAGCAGTCCTGTCGGCTGAATTTTCCTTATGGTGCGGTAGGCGTCGGAAGCATTTGGGAAGAACAACTTTGTTGTTGACGCGGTGTTTCCTGTTCTGTATCTTTCATCCCATTTGGCTTTCGATAAGTCACGTATCTGCCTCCTAATGAAGGATAATGGACACCGGTCATAGTCGTGTTTTCGTTTAGAAAATAAAGCTGCTTCTTTGGCTAATTTGTCAGCTCTCTCGTTCCCCTGAAGGCCTGCATGTGCTTTAACCCAAAACAAAGAAACATCTTTGCCCTGGGAGAAGGCTTGCTGCAGTTTCTCCCGCGTTCCTACGGCGAGAGGGTGCAAAGAGCCATGGTTCACTATCGTCTCGAGCGCTGCCCTCGAGTCACTGTATACCCCATAACTCTTTTCCCCCTCTTTGAGGATTACCTTAGTGGCCTCGTGTATGGCCAGGAGTTCCGCCTGGTAGACTGTGCAGTACGCGGACAGACAGAACTTTCGGGTCTGAATCTCGGCCTCACCGTTC
>OX457016.1:14099213-14373567 GCA_949752705.1 Callimorpha dominula | reverse complement strand
TAACCTAACCTAACCTAACCTAACCTAACCTAACCTAACCTAACCTAACCTAACCTAACCTAACCTAACCTAACCTAACCTACCTACCTAACCTAACCTAACCTAACCTACCTAACTAACCTAACCTAACCTAACCTAACCTAACCTAACCTAACCTAACCTAACCTAACCTAACCTAACCTAACCTAACCTAACCTAACCTAACCTAACCTAACCTAACCTAACCTAACCTAACCTAACCTAACCTAACCTAACCTAACCTAACCTAACCTAACCTAACCTAACCTAACCTAACCTAACCTAACCTAACCTAACCTAACCTAACCTAACCTAACCTAACCTAACCTAACCTAACCTAACCTAACCTAACCTAACCTAACCTAACCTAACCTAACCTAACCTAACCTAACCTAACCTAACCTAACCTAACCTAACCTAACCTAACCTAACCTAACCTAACCTAACCTAACCTAACCTAACCTAACCTAACCTAACCTAACCTAACCTAACCTAACCTAACCTAACCTAACCTAACCTAACCTAACCTAACCTAACCTAACCTAACCTAACCTAACCTAACCTAACCTAACCTAACCTAACCTAACCTAACCTAACCTAACCTAACCTAACCTAACCTAACCTAACCTAACCTAACCTAACCTAACCTAACCTAACCTAACCTAACCTAACCTAACCTAACCTAACCTAACCTAACCTAACCTAACCTAACCTAACCTAACCTAACCTAACCTAACCTAACCTAACCTAACCTAACCTAACCTAACCTAACCTAACCTAACCTAACCTAACCTAACCTAACCTAACCTAACCTAACCTAACCTAACCTAACCTAACCTAACCTAACCTAACCTAACCTAACCTAACCTAACCTAACCTAACCTAACCTAACCTAACCTAACCTAACCTAACCTAACCTAACCTAACCTAACCTAACCTAACCTAACCTAACCTAACCTAACCTAACCTAACCTAACCTAACCTAACCTAACCTAACCTAACCTAACCTAACCTAACCTAACCTAACCTAACCTAACCTAACCTAACCTAACCTAACCTAACCTAACCTAACCTAACCTAACCTAACCTAACCTAACCTAACCTAACCTAACCTAACCTAACCTAACCTAACCTAACCTAACCTAACCTAACCTAACCTAACCTAACCTAACCTAACCTAACCTAACCTAACCTAACCTAACCTAACCTAACCTAACCTAACCTAACCTAACCTAACCTAACCTAACCTAACCTAACCTAACCTAACCTAACCTAACCTAACCTAACCTAACCTAACCTAACCTAACCTAACCTAACCTAACCTAACCTAACCTAACCTAACCTAACCTAACCTAACCTAACCTAACCTAACCTAACCTAACCTAACCTAACCTAACCTAACCTAACCTAACCTAACCTAACCTAACCTAACCTAACCTAACCTAACCTAACCTAACCTAACCTAACCTAACCTAACCTAACCTAACCTAACCTAACCTAACCTAACCTAACCTAACCTAACCTAACCTAACCTAACCTAACCTAACCTAACCTAACCTAACCTAACCTAACCTAACCTAACCTAACCTAACCTAACCTAACCTAACCTAACCTAACCTAACCTAACCTAACCTAACCTAACCTAACCTAACCTAACCTAACCTAACCTAACCTAACCTAACCTAACCTAACCTAACCTAACCTAACCTAACCTAACCTAACCTAACCTAACCTAACCTAACCTAACCTAACCTAACCTAACCTAACCTAACCTAACCTAACCTAACCTAACCTAACCTAACCTAACCTAACCTAACCTAACCTAACCTAACCTAACCTAACCTAACCTAACCTAACCTAACCTAACCTAACCTAACCTAACCTAACCTAACCTAACCTAACCTAACCTAACCTAACCTAACCTAACCTAACCTAACCTAACCTAACCTAACCTAACCTAACCTAACCTAACCTAACCTAACCTAACCTAACCTAACCTAACCTAACCTAACCTAACCTAACCTAACCTAACCTAACCTAACCTAACCTAACCTAACCTAACCTAACCTAACCTAACCTAACCTAACCTAACCTAACCTAACCTAACCTAACCTAACCTAACCTAACCTAACCTAACCTAACCTAACCTAACCTAACCTAACCTAACCTAACCTAACCTAACCTAACCTAACCTAACCTAACCTAACCTAACCTAACCTAACCTAACCTAACCTAACCTAACCTAACCTAACCTAACCTAACCTAACCTAACCTAACCTAACCTAACCTAACCTAACCTAACCTAACCTAACCTAACCTAACCTAACCTAACCTAACCTAACCTAACCTAACCTAACCTAACCTAACCTAACCTAACCTAACCTAACCTAACCTAACCTAACCTAACCTAACCTAACCTAACCTAACCTAACCTAACCTAACCTAACCTAACCTAACCTAACCTAACCTAACCTAACCTAACCTAACCTAACCTAACCTAACCTAACCTAACCTAACCTAACCTAACCTAACCTAACCTAACCTAACCTAACCTAACCTAACCTAACCTAACCTAACCTAACCTAACCTAACCTAACCTAACCTAACCTAACCTAACCTAACCTAACCTAACCTAACCTAACCTAACCTAACCTAACCTAACCTAACCTAACCTAACCTAACCTAACCTAACCTAACCTAACCTAACCTAACCTAACCTAACCTAACCTAACCTAACCTAACCTAACCTAACCTAACCTAACCTAACCTAACCTAACCTAACCTAACCTAACCTAACCTAACCTAACCTAACCTAACCTAACCTAACCTAACCTAACCTAACCTAACCTAACCTAACCTAACCTAACCTAACCTAACCTAACCTAACCTAACCTAACCTAACCTAACCTAACCTAACCTAACCTAACCTAACCTAACCTAACCTAACCTAACCTAACCTAACCTAACCTAACCTAACCTAACCTAACCTAACCTAACCTAACCTAACCTAACCTAACCTAACCTAACCTAACCTAACCTAACCTAACCTAACCTAACCTAACCTAACCTAACCTAACCTAACCTAACCTAACCTAACCTAACCTAACCTAACCTAACCTAACCTAACCTAACCTAACCTAACCTAACCTAACCTAACCTAACCTAACCTAACCTAACCTAACCTAACCTAACCTAACCTAACCTAACCTAACCTAACCTAACCTAACCTAACCTAACCTAACCTAACCTAACCTAACCTAACCTAACCTAACCTAACCTAACCTAACCTAACCTAACCTAACCTAACCTAACCTAACCTAACCTAACCTAACCTAACCTAACCTAACCTAACCTAACCTAACCTAACCTAACCTAACCTAACCTAACCTAACCTAACCTAACCTAACCTAACCTAACCTAACCTAACCTAACCTAACCTAACCTAACCTAACCTAACCTAACCTAACCTAACCTAACCTAACCTAACCTAACCTAACCTAACCTAACCTAACCTAACCTAACCTAACCTAACCTAACCTAACCTAACCTAACCTAACCTAACCTAACCTAACCTAACCTAACCTAACCAGTTCCGTGCGTTTTGCGTCCGCGAGAACACTGTTTTTCGCTAGTTCCGCATTCGAAAAATCAGTTCAGTAGTAAAACTTTTGAAAGTCGTACCTTGCTATACATTAAAAGTTGCGCCGTCGCAAGTGCTACATGACAGTGAAAAGCATTTTAAAATCGGTGCAGTTTTCGAGATTTTCCTAGAACATTGAGTGTTTTTGAAGGTTAAAATTTTGTTAAAACAAGTGAAAAGGCAATACAACTCTGGATCTAGATCGAGGACCTATACTTTTTCTACTGTGGGAGGGTGTGTCTCGGGAGTATCTAGCTTTTGAGACCCCTTCCAGATTTTTCTGCCCAGTGTCTGGAAAGTTATAACATCTTTTCCGAAAACCACGTGGCCACGAGGTGCCAGATACAGGATAGCTGGGAGGAAGCAGAGTGGGGAGCAGCGTGCAGGACGACAAGCTGTAGCGGAAACCGCTTAAAGCATCAAAATAAGTTAAGTGGTTAAAAAGATATAAACGCGTAAAGTGTTACTTCGTTTTGGCAACCCTAGCTCCAAGGGTAGATCGATAACCCCTATTTATTATCAGTATAAACAATAGACTATTAAGTGTAGACCAATTTGCAATTTTTTCAATTGAATTTTAAACTACTAGTTTAATAATAGAAGCCCATAAACTTTTTGAAAATTTAATTTACTATTCAGTGTCCAAGGGGGTGTAAATTTCACCCCTATACCAATAGTGACTATTTTATGTGAAAGGCGACGTGGAGCATCACAGTTAGAAACTTTTTTGAAGGAAATCGGACAACAGTTACTGAAGATATAAGCACTTTTAATTTTTAGGTCTTAGTTAGTGTTTAGATATAACCTATATTTGTACCTGTCTTTAAAGACACAAAAACAGACTTTTAAAATTCTTTTCTCCAGGCCCTTAAGGCTGGTACCCTTGGCTATAGGATCCGCTACTCAACTGATTTTTAGTACTTAAGAATACATGTTAGATTTAAGATTTCATGAAACCTAGGCAAAACCTACGCGGAGTTTCGGACTTCGGTTTTCAAAAACTTTGAGGAGACATAACTTTGGAACCAAGAGGCCGAGCGTAGTTCTGACGCCGCAGAAATTATTTTTTGGTGCGTACGAACCCGGCAAGTTCAAAAAATCGACTCTACCTAGACTTTTGGGGGGGGTCGATTCTGGTTTCTACTTACGAAACGGAAATTTTTATATAAACTTCAACCTCGAATAACTCAGGCACTGCTGATCCGATCGGGACAAACGAGGTATCGAAAAACTAGCCTACGCGGAGACCTATCCGGCGCCATCATCGGACCGACTCTATGTAGAGCCGCTCCAGAGTTGGGTTCTAGAAGTGGCAGTTTTTTTTTTTTTTTTTTGAGAACTGAAGTGCCGAAACCATTGCTTGGGGTCAAACAAAGTGTCAGCTATTTATATAGAGACCCAAGAAATTTTGAAATAAAATAATTTGTTTTGTTTATAAATATATAGTATAGTGACGGGGACTATACATCCCCAAAATACTGACAACTCTGCTGAGCAGAGTCGAACGGCTCTACATAGAGTAAAACTATATTTTCTTTTGTTTTAGTCTGTATGTATGTCTTATTTCTTGTAAGTTCATCTCTGACTTGTCATTACATTGACCGGGTTGACAGTTGCATCCCTGCAGCACAGGAGTACCTATACCTGCCGTATTGATAGCGCGTAAAGCTGTATTATTATTTTATAGATTATTAAAATTTGACTCATTTCTTTGCATATTTTGTATCTAGTACGCTTTGTACCGTAAGTTATCTTAATCTTTTATTGCTTTCTTCGATTTGTCGTATAAGTTGACTAGTCTACCGATAACGTTGTAATATTTTTGTGTTTAAATATCGTTTATTTGACTGATTAGGACTTACGCTGTGCACCGTGTCTCTTGACCGGTACACTTAGTATTAGTATATAGTAAAACATATATCGGGTACTTACCTGCGCGCATCCCACTGCTCGCCGCACGACGTACATAGAAACTCCGCCACCCGGTTACGCCTGGAAGAAATAAGACTTAGGTTAGTTATATACAACTTATACAAATTTACTTAGGATAGGACAAATAAATTTTTCTTTTGCTTAATTTTATTATTTTATTAAATTTTAGGGTGTTTATCTTTAACTTTCCTTGTGTTTATAACGTCGTGTGTCATTCTACAACACACTAAACACCTGACTTGATTTGAAACAAATCCTGTGACTCGTAGGCAATGTTTGGGTTCAGAACACCTGCCAAGAGAGCTATGGACACTTCTCCGAGAATCGAGAGCCAATTAGACGATAGGGAAGGATCCTCGAACTCACCAACACAGACATCAAAAGTGAGACGCAGCATAGGTGAATGGGAGGTAGGAAAAGTGGCAGGAAAAACGTCGCCTGTAAAGTCGCCGAGCAAAATTGTTCCCGGCGCTCCTACCAAACCAAAGGGCAAAACCGCCCCAACTGAGACAAAGGCACCAACGCGCCGTACATCAACAGAGGCGCCGACTCCATCGCCGACAGTACTCAAACCTAAGTACGCAACACGAACTGCGGAAGCTAGAGCTAACCTTGTCAAGGCCAAGACGCTTCTTGGTCAGTCAAGAAATCTAAAGGCAGATATCAAGGCGGATGTAACAACGGCGATTGAGAGACTGTATGAGTTGGTCAAAGAAGGGGAGGGGAGTAAGAAGCTGCAGGAAACAACCAATACCATAATGGAATCACAAGTACAGACAGTGTGTAACAGAGGTAGCGAAAACGAAGGCCAATTGACGAGGATGATGGAAGAACATATTAAAGCAATACAAGAAAACACGGAAAACTTGAGAAACCTGGAAAAGGCACTGGAAGATCAAAGACAGGAAACCAGCAGGACCACCTACGCCAGTATAGCAGCTAGAGAGCCCAGAAGGCAACCCCAGGAGCAAAGAACCTTACACTCCATGGTGATCGCATCAAAAGACACGACAGAGACGGGGGAAGAGGTCCTGGGGCAGATAAGGGAGGCAGTTAATGCGAAGGAAGGCTGGGTCACAATCGACCGTGTCAGGAAGGCCAAGGATCGCAAAGTGATAGTGGGATGTAGGACAGAAGAGGAGAGAGCAAAAATTAAGGAACGGTTGACCAGTTCAGGGGGAAATCTGATCGTGGAGGAAATGAAAAACAAAGATCCGTTGATCATGTTAAAAGATGTACTAAGGTACAACACAGATGAGGACATAGAAAAGGCGATCAGAACACAGAATGTTGACTTATTCCACAACCTCAGCAAAGAAGAAGACAGATTACAAATAAAATATAAAAAGAAATGTAGAAACCCCCATACACACCACGTCATAGTGGGTGTCTCTCCGCAGCTCTGGAACCGAATCTTACAGAAAACCGTATTACATATTGATATTCAACGCATAAGAGTAGAAGACCAGTCCCCCTAGTACAGTGTACATGTTGTTTGGGGTATGGTCACTCAAAGCGATTCTGTAAAGAGACTGTGGATAGATGTAGTCACTGTGGCGGCCCTCACATAAGGGCTCAATGCGCCGACTTGCTCGCTGGGGTAGCCCCATCATGCGTAAATTGTGTACACGCAAAAACAAATAACGCAGAGCACAATGCGTTTAGTAATGAATGCCCTGTGCGCAGGAGATGGGAGGCACTTGCTAGAGCGAGAGTAGCGTATTGCTAAAGTTGATCTGGTCAACAACAGGGCAGGCAACCCCACCAGCAGTTATGCAGTAGTTCAAGCCAACCTCCAAAGAAAGGAGCTTGCAACCAACGAGCTCATGATAGAAGCTGCCGAGCGGAAGTTAGCTTTCGCCTTGGTCCAGGAGCCATATGTGGGTGGGATTCGGAGAATGAAGAGCTACCGAGGAGTGCGTATTTACCAATGCGAGGATGATGGAAGCGGGACTGTCAAGGCGGCGGTGGTTGTATTCAACTCCAACCTTGATGTCATACAGTGCCCAGAACTTACCACGAACAACATCGTAGTGGTGAGGATCCGGTCCAAAGCATGGGAGATCGCAGTAGTCTCTTTGTACTTTGAACCCGACCAGGACATAGAGCCTTACCTGGATCAACTAAAAAGAGCGGTAGCGAAGGCGGGCCCAAAAAGACTGCTCATTGGAGGCGATGCCAATGCTAAGAACACCTGGTGGGGAAGCACCATAAACGACCACAGGGGTACAGAACTGTCCGGGACCCTGGAAGAGTCAAACCTGCAGGTATTAAACCGGGGCGAAACACCAACCTTCGACACAATACGGGGAAACAGGAGGTATACCAGCCATGTGGACATTACAGCTTGCTCCACGAATATGATCCAACTGGTAACAGACTGGCAACTCGACGAAGGAGTGACAAGCTCAGACCACAACACCATCCTCTTCAAAATACACCTGCGTAAAGAGAAAGGGATATGCATTCAACGCACGACCCGCCTATATAATACTACGAAGGCGAATTGGGAGAGGTTTGATGAAAAACTGAAACAATTCATAACCGATAACAACATCACTCCGGTAGCTATAGGCGAAGTCGAAGAAACAACCCAGCTGGATGCACTAACTAACACCCTAACAAACTGTATAACAGCAGCGTGTAAGGAGAACATACCTAAAAAGGCTGCAACAACCAGGCTCTCAATGCCGTGGTGGTCTGATGAGCTTGCACAATTGAAAAAAGATATGGTCACCAAGAAACGCCGTATTAAACGAGCAGCGCTTGATCGTAAAGAGAGAGTTGTCGGTCAATACCTGCAGGCCAAAGAAAACTATGAGTGCCAAGCCAAGAAAGCCCAGATACAAAGCTGGAAAACATTTTGCGAGAGACAAGACAGAGAGGGAGTGTGGGAGGGAATCTACAGAGTAATGAGTAAGACCGCAAAGCGACAGGAAGACCTGCCGCTAAAAAAGGACGGTGTGTACCTAAACCCAATGGAATCAGCTGCCTTACTAGCTGCAACATTTTTCCCCGAAGATACCGCAGAGACGGATAGTGAACACCATCGCCACATAAGACTACTAGCACGAGAGATAAACGCCCCGGGTCATGATAACCTCAGAGATCCGCCGTTTACCATAGACGAGCTAAGGACCGCGATGGTGAGCTTTAATCCCAAGAAAGCACCAGGAGCGGACGGCTTCACCGCGGATATCTGTTGTCGAGCAATCTCTCAGGATTTGGACGTGTACCTTGCCCTGTACAACAAGTGCCTAGAGATAGGTTACTTCCCGGACATTTGGAAGGAGGCCACAGTGGTGGTACTGAGAAAACCGGGCAAGGACGATTATCAGAACCCCAAGGCCTATAGGCCCATCGGTCTGCTACCAGTCTTGGGGAAGATCCTAGAGAAGATGATAGTAGCAAGGATCAGGTGGCACCTAGTACCGAGGATTAGTACTCGTCAGTACGGCTTTATGCCCCAGAGGAGCACCGAGGACGCCCTCTATAATCTAGTGAACCATGTTAAGGGCAACATAGAGCTAAAGAAGCTCGTAACCCTAGTCTCACTGGACATAGAGGGGGCCTTCGATAGCGCATGGTGGCCGGCTATAAAAGTCAGACTGGCTGAGGAAAAGTGTCCGGTCAATATAAGGAGGCTACTGAATAGCTATCTCGACAATAGGAGAGTCGGCCTAAGGTATGCTGGGGAGGTACACATAAAGAACACCCAGAAAGGTTGCGTCCAGGGATCTATCAGCGGCCCGATACTCTGGAACCTGCTCCTCAACCCACTATTGCAGCAACTAGAACAACGGAAAATATATTGTCAGGCGTATGCAGATGATGTCGTCCTTGTATTCACGGGGGATACGGCACTTGAAATATCAAGGCAGGCCAACGCAGCCCTCGCGTATGTTCAGGATTGGGGAGACAAGAACAAATTGAAGTTCGCAGCGCACAAAACGTGCTCTATGTTACTAACGCGAAAACTGAAGTACGACACTCCACTCTTGACCATGGGAGGGGTCTGCATTGAAATGTCAAAAGAAATCAAAATCCTGGGTCTCACAATTGACAACAAACTGACATTCAACTCACACGTCGCTAATATATGTAGGAAGGCTACAGACATCTACAAACAGCTCTCCCGCGCGGCGAAAGTCAGTTGGGGTCTACACCCCGAGATCATTAGGACAATATACACAGCAGCCATCGAACCCGTGATCACTTACGCGGCGAGCGTGTGGGCGCCTGCAGCTCTAAAGATAGGCGTACAGAAAGCACTGAACGCAGTGCAGCGAGGTTTCGCTCAGAAGCTGTGCAGATCCTACCGCACGGCATCTCTGAACTCGGCATTAGTGCTAGCCGGGATACTGCCTCTCGACCTCAGAATACAGGAAGCAGCCGCACTGTATGAAGCGAGGAGAGGGTCGTCCCGGTTTGTGCTCGGAGATAGAGAGGTAGAGCGTGTGGCGGCGTTTGCGGAGGTTCCTCACCCGGCGACACATATGGCACTGAGTTTCGTGAGCTTGATGACTCAAGCTGAGGTTGAACAGTACAACGTGCAAGCGGTGCGTATTTACACCGACGGCAGCAAGATTGACGGCAAGGTCGGAGCGGCACTTTCCATATGGAATAGCGAGGCCGAGATCAAAGCTGTCAAGCTCAGTCTGTCCGCGTACTGCACGGTGTACCAGGCGGAACTCCTTGCCATATGTAGAGCAACAAGTGAGGTACTGAAGCGTAACGGACGTACTTTCGGTATATACAGCGACTCTAGATCTGCCTTGGAGACCGTCACAAACCACGGAGCACTGCATCCACTTGCTATGAAGGCGCGCGATAACCTGAAAAAAGCTTTTAGTGTAGATAAACATATAGTTTTATTTCATATCAAAGCTCACGCGGGACATGCAGGTAATGAACGCGCGGACTTTCTGGCGAAAGAGGCCGCACTTTCGAGCCGGAGGAAGCCTGATTATGATCGTTGCCCGATCTCATTCGTCAAAAGGTCTATCCGCGAGGATACCCTGGATGAATGGAACAGAAGGTACCAGTTAGGCGAAACCGCCTCCGTCACGAAAGTGTTCCTTCCAAATGCGGTGGACGCCTATCGTACAGTAAGGAGAATTAAGTTAACTTCAAAAGTAACGCAGGTGCTCACAGGACATGGGGGATTCTCCCAATACCTATACAGGTTTAAATGTAAGGATAACCCCTCGTGCATCTGCGAGCCAGATAGGGAGGAGAGCGTTTTGCACTTACTGTTAGAATGCCCAGTGCATGAAAAACTTAGACACGATCTTGCACAACAAATAGACATGAAAATATGCAAAGAAAATCTAAGTACGATCATAGGAAATAAGAAAATAAATAGTTACTTAATAAAATACTGCGAAAAAATTGTAGAAATAGTAAATAATAGAAATAGAGTAGACTAAGCATTTGTTATGTTATATATATATGTTAATATATAATAAATAGCAAAGATAAGGCACCATAGCAAATAAGAAAAATTGTAACTAGGGTAAGTAGCTAATTAAAGTTTAATATGTAATAGAATAAGAAAAGAAAGGCACAACATTAGATAGTAACATTATTGTAATAGAATATAAAGAGCCGTTGTTTTAAATAATAGTATTGTTATGAGTTTAAATCAATAACTATAGAATAGGCCCTTGCAAGGGTCGTCATTTAAAAATCTTGTATGAGTAGACCAAGTAGTAATAAAAACAATCTGTGACGCTTACATGAGTCACAGGACAATGTAATCAACACCCTGTGATGACGGGTGCGTCTTATTAAAAAAAAAAAAAAAAAAAAAAAAAAAAAAAAACCTAACCTAACCTAACCTAACCTAACCTAACCTAACCTAACCTAACCTAACCTAACCTAACCTAACCTAACCTAACCTAACCTAACCTAACCTAACCTAACCTAACCTAACCTAACCTAACCTAACCTAACCTAACCTAACCTAACCTAACCTAACCTAACCTAACCTAACCTAACCTAACCAGTCCCGTGCCTTCCGCCATTGCGAAAGCTGTGTTTTTGAGTCGCTCCGCGTGTAAAAAATCGAACGGTCGGGATAATTTGTGATAAAAGTATAGTGCGATACCTCAAAAGTTGCGCAATTACAAGCGCTACGCGATCGCGAAAACCGCGTAAAAATCGCATGAAAATTGTGGATTTTCTCCGAACAAAAACTGTTTTTTAGTGTTCAAACAAGTGGAAAACTAGTGGTATCTCAGAATCCAGATCGATAACATATAGTTTTTTGACTGTGAAAAGGTGCGTCTCGAAGATACCTATCTTCTGAGACCCCTCTCGGAATTGTGCAGTGAAAACTCGTGGTACTAGGGTCAAAAAACTAAAAAGCACGTGGCAGAAAATTTCGGTTTTTCAGCATTTTTGCTGAAACAGAAAGTGGCCCTAAAAGGAGGCAAAATCAACGCCCCCGTGAGTTTTTAAAAATCGCAAATTGGACCAAAACCGCGGCAAGTAGGCGTAACCAAAGTTTAGTGAACTTCGCAAAAAGCTTCGAGCTTTTTCATCAGGATACCAGTGAAAAACAAGATCGACAACATATACTTTTTAAAGTGTCAATTAATAGAGACAGAAACAGCCTAACGGAAAAAACCAAGTTCAGATTTTTCGGATAAGTGGTTCCCGAACGCCAGACTTTATACGGTGACTAGTGTGGAAGTGAATAGGCACACGCCAAGTTGGTCGGTGACAAGGGAAAGAGACCCCCTACTGACACGACCCCGACCACCTGGGAGTTGCTCCTGGGACCCACCACAACCAAAGTTGGTTCTGGCAGAATCACCTCCGAGTGATACTGCGGGCTCCAGGGGCCATTTGCAGAAATTTGTCAGCACCCCTCAACTTCGGCAGCTTCCTGAGGGTGAACGGATTAAAAAGTGGTGCTGGTGCTGGTGCAGGTGGAAAGACACACTTATAGACAATAAGCAAAAATTGTTAATCAGTAAGTTAGCTTTAATATTCTAATTTTTAAGTAATTAAATGTAAGGATAGGGAAATTTCGCCATTACCATCTAAGTTTGCCAACCCCCTAGGGGTTAAACGGCTCGTGATATCGCGAAAATAACACCAGTTTGGTTCTCTTACGAGAAACGATCATAAGGACAACCTATCGGTAGGCATTCCCGAAAACCACCCCCGGGAAGATTTTTTCGAAAATCGCAAAAAATTTCCGGTTTCCCGTTTTCCGGGAAACTCGTTTGGGCCACTGACGGGAAATTTGGTACGTTATATACGCCCCCAGATTTTAAACGGGCGCGATATCTCGTTCCTAAGGGCGAAACCAAGCACTTAGACCTGGCAAAGGACACCCCCCGTTATTCCCGGGACCCTACTTCTGTGGCGCGCGGGACCAAAATAAGTGTGCAAACGGGAAACGCTGGGCTGTTCGCCGACCTACATTATATATTTCATCCCGAGCTTATAGGACACCTAATTTAGGAACTGTCTTGCTTTATTCAAAATTATCCACAAAATTCTAACCGCTTTATATTAGATTGTTTAGATAAGAAAAGTCCAAAAATTCAAAAGTAGCTCAGAAACGGAAGGTCCTAGCCCAAAAATAACCATTTTTCGGCCCCCCCCTCCCTAACCCACCCCCCCCATCCTACGTCAAAAAACCTAACCCTTCCCTACCTACCCCTAAAATTTCAACCCCCTACCCCTATATATTGTTAGTTGGCCAGCCTAGTGAGACCCCTAGATACGAAGAAACTTGCGAAATCTAAGTAATTCTAAATCTGGAGAAATCTTCTAAATTCCGTAACTTGTTAACCATAGCCCCGATTCTTATGCGGTTTCCGGCTAGGGACAAGATTTTTTAGGGACTTTCGGGACCCATAGAGTTAGAGTCTCTAGGTAGAGGCAGATAAAAATTTCTCCAGAAAACAAGCCAAAACTTTTATTTAGCAATAGGATATTAGAATTAAGTAGTTAAGGATACCGCTCTCGCTCTATATAGAGCCAGAACTGATACTTTTTATAATTTATATTTTTATTTGTATGTTATGATAGTGACAGGGACTATACATCCCCTCTAACATTGACAACTCCACTGCGGAGTTGAACGACTCTACATAGAGCAAAACTTTTTCTTTACTTTAAATATATATATTTTTTAGCTATTTATATATTCCTCAACAAAACTTGTATGTACAGCTCTACGGTCTACATAGAGCCAAAACTGACCTTAGTTTACTTTATATAATTTAGCATAGTGACAGGGACTATACATCCCTTCATCGCTGACAACTCTACTGAGTGGAGTTGAACGGCTCTACATAGAGCAAAAATTTATTTTATTTACTTTTATAAGTTTTAATTTCCTGTATATTTAGTTTATATGTTACTCTTAAGTTGACTAGATAGGATTAAGACACAGCAACGTTTTTGTCATTGTGTACTATAGCGATTACTTGTGACTTGCCTCTTTGCATATTTATTAGTCAATAGGATTTACGCTGTGTACTGTGTCTTTTGACCAGTATACTTAGTTTAGTTTAGTAAATAAATATCGGGTACTTACCGGTGCTCATCCTGCCGCTCTCCGCACGGCGTGAGTAGAGTCCGCACCACCCGGTTACACCTGGAACACATAAATATATATTATACAAACTCACTTAGGATAGGACAAATCAAAATACTACTTTTAATCCTGTTATTTTTATATTGTTTAAGTAAATCTTATTATCAACATTAATTGATACTTCCGTGCTCTCCCCTCAAATAATGGCCACCTTCCGTACACCTGCCAAGAAGTCGGTTGAAAACCACCAAATCTCCCCAATTGAAGATGCAGTGAAGGCAGGACCTTCATCAAATCGGGTAACACAAGCATCTAACGTGAGACGTAGTATCGGAGAGTGGGAGTCAGGTAAAAATGATCCCAAGCCCTGCAGCTCGGATACACACCCCCATTTACCTAAACAACCAACTCCAGTGACGGCACCTGCGGCACCCCAGAAGCCGAAGCAGAAGGCAGCGCCCCCCCAGGAAGCGAAGATTGTAGCCCGTAGAGCATCTACGGAGGCAGCTGGGACGTCGCCGAAGCTTAAACAAGATGTCGGAAGGTCAGCAGATAGAATATCCCAGGCAAGGGTCTGGCTTCAGAGAGCGAAGACTTGCATTGGTGACTCTCGGAATCTGAGGACGGACCTTAAGCAGGGTATAATAGACGCAGTAGACCACCTCTACCAGCTCGTTAAAGAAGCGGAGACTGTAAAGAAAGGTACAGCAGCACGCAAAACAGCAGAGAAGAGTGTAAACACAGAGGTAATGGGGATAGGGACCGAGGAACAGCCAAAAATGGGGGACAAATTGGGGGAAACGGAAGGAAAGGAAATATTAGAGCTCTTGAAAAAACAAGGTGAAAAGATCGAAAAGACCTACCTGGAAATGGAAAACCTGAAACAAAAAATAGAGAGTCAACAAAAGACCAGTGCGACCTATGCAGACGTAGCAGCAGCAACGGCCACGAGACCGAAATCGGACACAACAGCGCTGCACTCTATAGTGATCGCCTCCAAAGACGAGAAGGAGACTGGAGACGAAGTACTCGATAGAGTACGCAAAACCGTTAATGCCAAAGATGGCTGGATAACGGTGGAGCGAGTTCGCAAGGTCAAGGACAGGAAGATAATAGTGGGTTGCAGAACCGAAGAAGCTCGGGACAAGATCAAAGAGCGATTGAAAGGCGCAGCTAGCCACCTCCACGTCGAAGAAGTGAAGAATCAAGACCCTATGGTGGTCCTGAGAGACGTCTTATCGTATAACAGCGACGAAGACATACTCACAGGATTACGAAACCAGAATAAAGAACTCTTCCAAAGTCTGGAAAAGAAAGATAATAGGGTAGAAATTAGGTACAGAAGGAAGGCAAGAAACCAGTATAGCAACCATGTCGTTTTAAAAGTGTCGCCAATATTATACTGCAGACTTATAGACAGGGGTTACTTGCATATTGACATGCAAAGAGTCAAGGTGGCAGATCAGTCTCCACTGGTGCAATGCTCTGGGTGCTTGGGGTATGGGCATGGACGCAGGTTCTGTAAGGAATCAGTGCCGAAGTGCAGCCATTGCGGAGGACCCCATATGCGGCATGAATGCGCGGAATGGATGGCTGGAGCGCCACCCTCATGCTGTAACTGTACCGCAGCCAAGATGTTAGACGTGGAACACAATGCCTTTAGCTCGGAATGCACAGTGCGCAGGAAGTGGGAGGCATTGGCGAGAGCTAAAGTAGCATATTGCTAAGGTGGTTAACAATCGCTCACGGGCAGGCAGCCCCGCCAGAGGATACGCAGTCGCCCAGGCTAACCTCCAAAGAAAGGAGTTAGCAACGGCAGAACTAATGATTGAGGCCAAAGAGCGAAAGATCGCAATAGCACTGATCCAGGAGCCATATGTGGGCGGGGTCAAGAGGATGAAGGACTACCGTGGGGCGAGAGTCTACCAGAGTGCAGCAGTAGGAGATGGGACGGTGAAAGCGGCGATAGTTGTCTTTGACAGCGATCTTGACGTCATCCCGTGCCCGAAACTCACCAACAACAACATTGTTGTAGTGAGGATCCGAACCAGCGCCTGGGAAATCGCGGCGGTGTCCTTCTACTTTGAACCGGATCAACCCATAGGGCCATACTTGGATCAGCTTAAGACCATCGGCGAAGAACTGGGCTCAAGAAGGCTGCTGCTGGGAGGTGACAGCAATGCTAAGAGTACCTGGTGGGGAAGCACCATAGAGGACCACAGGGGCGTTGACATGTCCGGGACCCTGGAGGAGTCAGGATGGCAGGTATTGAACATCGGTGATACGCCCACTTTTGACACCATGAGAGGTAACAGGGCATACACAAGCTACGTGGATATAACAGCATGTACCGACGACTTACTGGGACTAATAGATGATTGGAGGGTAGACCAATCAATGACGAGCTCAGATCACAACACCATAATGTTCCAAATTAAGCTCCAAAAGAGCAAGGGTTTCGGAGTTCAGAGAACCACCCGGCTCTATAACACCAAGAAAGCTAATTGGGAACAATTCATCACTAAATTAAGTGAACTAAAGACACAACATAACGTAAACAAAATTGCTATCGAAAACATCAATAATAAAGCCGATTTAGAAGATATTGTTGTTAAATACACAGAAATAATCACCTCAGCATGCAAGGAGAGCATGCCAATAAAGAAAAACAAAGATATGATAACAGTCCCTTGGTGGAGTGAGGAGCTCGCAGAGAAAAAGAAAACTATGGTGACCTTCAGGAGAAGGATAAAAAACGCTGCGCCGCACCGTAGAGATAAAGTCGTCGAAGAATACCTGCAAAAGAAAGAAGACTATGAGTGCTACGCCAAGAAAGCCCGTACCGACAGCTGGAAAGAGTTCTGCGGGAAACAGGACAGGGAAGGAATGTGGGAAGGGATCTATAGGATCATCGGAAGAACCGCCAGGAGAGAAGAGGATATGACCCTCAAAACCAAAGAAGGTAAACACCTAAACCCCAAAGAATCGGCAGACTTACTAGCTGAGACATTCTACCCCGAAGACCTTGAGAGCTCGGACAACTCCGACCATCGCCGCACCAGAGAAGCGGCAGAGCGGGTAAACGAATGGAACCATGATGAGGAACATGACCCACCGTTTACTCCGCTGGAGCTAAAGATCGCGGCGGGGAGTTTTAACCCAAAGAAGGCCCCGGGAGCGGATGGCTTCACGGCAGACATCTGCAGCAGAGCAATCTCCCAGGATCCAGACGCTCTCCTTGCCCTATTCAACAAGTGTTTGCAGAAAGCGCACTTCCCGGACATCTGGAAGGAGGCCACAGTCGTGGTACTTAGAAAACCGGGCAAGGATGATTACACGAACCCCAAGGCGTACAGACCTATCGGTCTACTGCCAGTCTTGGGGAAGATCCTGGAGAAGATGATAGTAGCAAGGATGAAGTGGCAGTTAGTACCGCGGATTAGTACTCACCAGTTTGGATTCATGCCCCAG
Organism: Callimorpha dominula; assembly: GCA_949752705.1. Taxonomy (NCBI): domain Eukaryota; kingdom Metazoa; phylum Arthropoda; class Insecta; order Lepidoptera; family Erebidae; genus Callimorpha; species Callimorpha dominula. Next base: position 14,355,946 of record OX457016.1, on the reverse strand, counting down.
AAGAGCACCGAGGACGCCCTCTATAGCCTAATACACCGTATCAAGGGTAAGGTTGAGCTGAAGAAGCTGGTCACTCTAGTGTCATTGGATATAGAGGGGGCCTTCGATAGCGCCTGGTGGCCGACAATCAGAGTTCGACTGGCAGAGGAAAAGTGTCCGGTAAATGTGAGGAGGCTACTCGATAGCTATCTCAGCTGCAGAAAGGTCAAAGTAAGATTTGCCGGGGAAGAAAGCACGAGAAACACCACGAAAGGTTGCGTGCAAGGGTCTATCGGCGGTCCAATTCTCTGGAACCTGCTTCTCGACCCACTATTACGAGGATTACAAGATGGAGGACACTACTGCCAAGCTTTTGCCGATGACGTCGTGTTGGTCTTCGATGGTGACACAGCACTGGACATTCAGAGACAGGCAAATGCCGCTCTCGACTATGTGCAGCAATGGGGTGTAAGAAACAAGTTAAAGTTTGCGCCACATAAGACCTGCGCTATGGTCCTTACTAGGAAACTGAAGTATGACACCCCTTTGCTGTCCATGGGGGGGATCGGCATTGGCATGTCAAAAGAAATTAAAATATTGGGGCTCATCATAGACGACCGCCTTACTTTTAATAGTCACGTAGCGGCCCAGTGTAGGAAGGCGATAGCCGTATATAAACAGCTAGCCAAAACCGCCAGAGTTAGCTGGGGCCTAAATCCCGACATCATTAGGACCATATACGTCGCAGTTATCGAACCAATTATAATGTACTCAGCAGCAGTGTGGGCGTCGGCAGCCCACAAATTAGGTATACAAAAGCAGCTCAACATGGTGCAACGAGGATTCGCACAGAAACTCTGCAAATCATATCGCACAGTCTCTCTGCACTCGGCACTGGTGCTGTCTGGGATACTGCCTCTCGATATCCGAGTGCAAGAAGCAGCCGCGCTGTACGAGGCCAAGAGAGGGTTGTCTCAGACGGTGCTAGGAGATAGAGAGACCGATAGTGTGGTTAGTTTTGCGGAGGTCCCTCATCCAGCTGTGTGGATGGCTTTGGACTTCGTATGTCTGGTAGACCAAAACCTTGTTGACAGGCACAATGTGCAGCAGGTGCGTATATTCACCGACGGCAGCAAGCTGGAGGGGAAGGTCGGAGCCGCACTTTCCGTATGGAACGGTGAGGCCGAGATTCAGACCCGAAAGCTCTGTCTGTCCGCGTACTGCACAGTCTACCAGGCGGAACTCCTGGCCATACACGAGGCCACTAAGGTAATCCTCAAAGAGGGGGAAAAGAGTTATGGGGTATACAGTGACTCGAGGGCAGCGCTCGAGACGATAGTGAACCATGGCTCTTTGCACCCTCTCGCCGTAGGAACGCGGGAGAAACTGCAGCAAGCCTTCTCCCAGGGCAAAGATGTTTCTTTGTTTTGGGTTAAAGCACATGCAGGCCTTCAGGGGAACGAGAGAGCTGACAAATTAGCCAAAGAAGCAGCTTTATTTTCTAAACGAAAACACGACTATGACCGGTGTCCATTATCCTTCATTAGGAGGCAGATACGTGACTTATCGAAAGCCAAATGGGATGAAAGATACAGAACAGGAAACACCGCGTCAACAACAAAGTTGTTCTTCCCAAATGCTTCCGACGCCTACCGCACCATAAGGAAAATTCAGCCGACAGGACTGCTAACACAGATTCTCACGGGGCATGGCGGATTCGCCCAATACCTGAACCGTTTTAGGTGTAGGGATAGTCCGTCATGTATCTGTGATCCAACAAAGGAAGAAACAGTCCCCCACTTACTTATAGAGTGCCCGGTATTTGATAGGATTCGGTATGAATTAGAACAGCAAACCGGGATAGAAATATTACATAGCAATCTAAACAAATTGATAACCGGAAAAGAAAGTAATAAGCAGTTCATAAATTATTGTTTAAAGATATGCAAAGTAGCAAATGAAAGAAACAGAGATTTGTAACCTTTACTTAAAAATATAATTGGTATTATATTATTTAAGCAAAATGATAAGTAGATATATAAGTTTAGAAAGTAAGCAATAGTTTTAAAATAAAATGTCTAGAAATAGTAACTTGATTTCGATAGGTAATATGAAAGTATGATAAGAATGGTTGTAAATACCGTAGTACCGCTTAGAGTTCTGTAAAATTGTATAATTCCTGTGGTAATATTTAGTTACTAAGTTGTAAAAGATAGAAATTAAGGTAGCTAATAAAATTGAAGTAGAAAAGAGCCCTGAATAATAATATCAGGGGAGAGCCAGAACACCCTGTGATGACGGGTGCCTTTATAAAAAAAAAAAAAAAAAAACCTAACCTAACCTAACCTAACCTAACCTAACCTAACCTAACCTAACCTAACCTAACCTAACCTAACCTAACCTAACCTAACCTAACCTAACCTAACCTAACCTAACCTAACCTAACCTAACCTAACCTAACCTAACCTAACCTAACCTAACCTAACCTAACCTAACCTAACCTAACCTAACCTAACCTAACCTAACCTAACCTAACCTAACCTAACCTAACCTAACCTAACCTAACCTAACCACCCGCCATTACCACTTAAGTTTGCCAACCCCCTAGCGGTCAAACGGCTCGGGATATCGCAAAAATAACAGAAGTTTGGTTCTCTTACGAGAAGCGATCTTAAGGACAACCTACCAGTAGGCATTCCCAAAAACCACCCCCGGGAAGATTTTTTCAAAAATCTTTAAAAATTTCCGGTTTCCCGTTTCCCGGGAATCTCGTTTGGGCCACTGACAGTAAATTTGGCACGTCCTATATAAGTTCAGATTTTAAACGGGCGCGATATCCCGTTCCTAAGGGCGAAACCAAGCAATTAGAATTGGCAAAGGGCACCCCCCGTTGTTCCCGGAACCCTACTCCGGCGACGCGCGGGACTAAAATTAGGTATAAGCGGGAAACACTGGGCTGATCTCTGACCTAAAACATCCATTTTATCCCGAGCTTTTAGGACATTTAACTTAGGAACTGCGTAAAATTAGATGAAAATATCCAAAAAACTCTAACCGTAATATATAAGATGGTTTAGATAAGAAATGTCCAAAAATTCGAAAGTAGCTTAGAAACGGTAAGTCCTAGATCAAAAATAACCATTTTTCGGCCCCCCCCTCCCTAACCTACCCCCCCCATCCTACGTCAAAAAACCCAACCCTTCCTTACCCACCCCTAAAATTTCAACCCCCTACCCCTATATATTGTCGGATGACCAGCTTAGTGTGACCCCTGAACACGAGCAAATCGAAGAATTCTAAGTGTTTTCAAAAGCTGGTAAAACTTTGTAAATTCTGTAACTCAGGAACCAGAGCCCCGATTCTCAAGCGGTTTTCAGCTAAGGGTCAAAAATTTCAGGGGCTTTCAGGATATGTCGACTTAGAGTCACTAGGTAGAGACCGACGAACTTTTTGCCAGTAAATTGGGAATTTGTACATATAGCTTTAAGATTGAGTAATAGGTAGCTGATAAGGACTGCAGACACCGCTCCTGCTCTACATAGAGCCAATACTGATACCTTATTTTTTGAAAATTTTAAGTGTTTGGGACAGGGACTATACATCCCCACCGCGTTGACAACTCCACTGCGTGGAGTTCAACGACTCTATATAGAGAAATTTTTAAATTTTGTTTTACTTTTAGCTTTATTTTACTGCATAATCTTACAACGTGTATTTCTCTCCAAAGGGAGGTCCGTATAGTGGTGAGACCGACTCTACATAGAGTTGAAAATTTGTTGACAAAATTTTTATCTTATGGTATTTACCGTGTATCCGGACTACCTACGTTAGTGCGAGGACGGACTCTAGGTAGAGTGGGTCACGCGACTTATTAATTAAATTTCCTTGTGTAATTGACCTTGCGGTGACCTCATCACATTTTTAGTATTAGGACTTTATGCGGTTTTGTTTTCGAAGCTGCATTTTATTTTTGTTTGTATTTTTGCCTTGTTTTATTTTGTCTCAATTGTTTTAATTTGTTTTGTTTGTTTTACATCGTCCCTATTGACGCTTTTAGTTTTAAATTTTTAACTGACGCATACCATCCAACATGTTCGGCTACAGAACGCCAAAGAAGTCGACTGACGACGTAAAATCTCCGTCAGGACCTGGGGCAGCCGCCCCCCTAAACGTAAGACGTAGCATAGGGGAATGGGAAGCTACCAGCACCAGCCCCACCCCCTGCACAACTGAAAAGACGTCGCAGGCAGGCCCTGCGAAAGCCAAACTGAAGTCCACATCGACGCAGGAGAGCAAGGTGGTGACCGCGACCACGACAAAAAAGTCCGTCGAAACATCATCACCCCCAAAGGTGAAATATTCAGACCGAACAGCGGAGGCTAAAGCCTGTCTAATGAAGACGAAACTCCACCTGAGCAGCTCAAAAAACACCAAGAGAGAGATCACAGCCGGTATCGCCGAAGCCACAGAGCGACTCTACCAATTGGTCAAGGAAGTCGAATCGGAGCTCAGAGTGGCGAAGCAACGCAACACTAAGCAAGAACCGGTACCTACAGACCTGAAGGACACAGCCGTAGAGTCAACTTCTCCTAAAGAAACGGACACCAAAGCAATTCTTTCCAAAATGGAAGAACACTCAAAGCTCCTTATTGAGAACAATAAGAAAATAGACGAGCTAAAGGAGAAGATTGACCAACAGAACAAATCCCTGGACAGAGGAACGTACGCAAATGTGACCGCAACCCAGACCGTAAACCTGCGGCCAAAGCGTAGTACACTGCACTCTGTTGTGATCTCGTCCAGGAACGAGACCGAAACCGGCGACGAAGTCCTTAGCAGAGTAAGGGAAGCAGTGAATGCCAAAGAGGGATGGATAAAGGTTGAAAAGGTAAGAAAAGCTAAGGATAGGAAAATTATAATAGGCCTGGAAACTGAGGAAGAAAGAAGCAAGATTAAGACCAGACTTCAACAAGAAGGAGTTGACCTCACTGTAGAGGAAGTCAAAAACAAGGACCCCCTTCTGATACTGAAGAACGTATTATCAGTAAACACCGATGAAGACATCGTCAAAGCACTTAAAAACCAGAACAAGGGTGTTTTCGACGGCCTCGACAGTGGGGAAAACAGGGTGGAGATACGATACAGGAGAAGGACTCGAAACCCTCATATTGGCCACGTCATTATCAGCGTCTCGCCCATTATCTGGCGACGGGCATTAGAGATTGGAACCGCGCACATCGACCTCCAACGGATACGAGTTGAGGATCAATCTCCATTGGTACAGTGCACCCGATGCCTAGGCTTCGGGCATGGTAAGCGACTGTGCAAAGAGCCTGCGGACCTATGCAGCCACTGCGGCGGTCCTCACATGAGACCAGAATGCCCGGATTGGCTGTCAGGCTCACCACCCGCATGCAGAAATTGTACCAAGTCAAAAATAGAGTACGGCACGCCACATAACGCGTTCAGCCATGACTGCCCGGTACGGAGGAAATGGGATGACATGGCCAGATCAACTGTCGCATATTGCTAAGGGCACCCCAATGCAAAAAACCCCGTATGGAGTGCTACAGGCCAACCTCCAACGTAAGAAGCTTGCTACAAACGAACTCCTACTAGAGGCTACAAAACGTGGAATAGCAGTGGCGCTTCTTCAGGAACCATATGTGGCCGGAGCAAAAGTAATGAGGAGTCACAGGGGCGTCAGGGTCTTCCAGAACACAAGTGCAGGAGATGGGACTGTTAAGGCGGCAATTGCTGTCTTTAACAGCGAACTCACAGTCAAACAGTACCCGCAACTCACCACATATAACATCACAGTGGTGGGAATCCAGACCAGTGCCTGGGAGATCACGCTTGTGTCCTTTTATTTTGAGCCAGACCAGCCCATCGAGCCCTACTTAGAACACCTTAAGCAAATAGTGCTCGCAGTTGGTTCCAGGAAAATCATCCTCGGAGGGGACGCAAATGCAAAGAGCATATGGTGGGGTAGCCCGAAAATCGACCTAAGGGGTGAAGAGATGGCGGGAACTCTCGGGGAGCTTGGCCTCAATATTCTGAACCAAGGGGAAACACCGACCTTCGACACAATCCGAGGAGGGAAACGGTACAGTAGCCACGTGGACGTCACCGCCTGTTCCAACGACATGTTGGACTTAATAGACGACTGGAGACTAGACGAGGGTCTCACGAGCTCGGACCACAATGGCATAACGTTTAAAGTTTTCCTACAGAAATCCAAAGGCATCAAAATCCAGAGAACCACGCGAAAATTTAACACCAGTAAAGCCAATTGGTCCAAATTTCATGCGAAACTTGGCCAATTGAAAATCGACAATAAATTCACAGTAGCCGAAATAGAAAATATTAAAGACGTAGAGCAAATTGACATCACAATAGATAACTTCACAAAAGCCATAGAACAAACATGCAAACAAACGATACCTAATAAAAAACATCAAGAAAAACTTACCTTGCCATGGTGGTCCGAGAGACTCGCTGAGATGAAGAAGACCGTCGCTACCAAGAAGCGCAGGATCCGTTGTGCCGCCCCAGTCCGGAAGTCGAAGGTCATAGAGGAGTACCTGAAAGAGAAGGAAGAATATGAGTCAGAAGCGACCAAGGCCCAGACCGAGAGTTGGAAGGAATTCTGTGGGAAACAGGATAGGGAAGGGGTATGGGAGGGGATATATAGAGTTATAGGCAGAACACAGCGAAGGGAGGAAGACTTGCCACTGGAAAGAAATGGTGACGTGCTGGATGGGAGGGGTTCCGTAAAGTTGTTGGCGGAAACGTTTTATCCGGAAGACCACCCTGAATGCGATAACCATCATCACCGCTCCATTCGACTGAAAGCCGAAGACGTAAACACCTGCGAGCAAGATAACTCTTGCGACCCGCCGTTTACGATGGCAGAACTTAAAAACTCGATGGAGTCCTTCAACCCAAAAAAGGCACCGGGCTCCGATGGCTTTACTGCCGACATCTGTTGTCATGCCGTGTGTAACGACCCAGAGCTGTTCCTGAAGCTCCTAAATAAGTGCCTGGAATACCATCACTTCCCCACGTCCTGGAAACAGGCAACAGTAGTGATACTGAAGAAGCCAGGAAAAGAAAACTACTCCACACCAAAGTCATATAGGCCGATTGGACTACTGCCTATACTGGGGAAGATTTATGAGAAGATGCTGGTGGCCCGCCTGAAGTTCCATCTTTTGCCAAGGATGAGCACCCGTCAGTACGGATTCATGCCGCAAAGAAGCACTGAGGACTCCCTCTATGCCCTCATGCAACATGTACGCAAAAAACTAGAACAAAAACAACTAGTAACGCTTGTATCATTGGACATAGAGGGAGCTTTTGACAGTGCCTGGTGGCCTGTGATAAGAGTCCGCTTAGCAGAAGAAAAGTGCCCACTCAACCTTAGGCGGGTCATGGACAGCTACCTCAAAAACAGAAAAGTGGAAGTTCGGTACGCTGGGGAGGTATATAGCAAGTACACATTCAAAGGCTGCGTCCAGGGCTCAATCGGGGGCCCAATCTTTTGGAACCTGATCCTAGACCCCCTCTTAAAAACGATAGAGAGCAGAGGGACCTACATCCAGGCGTTTGCGGATGATGTTGTCTTGGTATTCGACGGAGAGACCGCACTAGAAGTAGAGCAATGCGCCAATGCCGCTCTCGACCATGTGCTGGCGTGGGGTGTTGAAAATAAACTCAAATTTGCACCTAACAAAACCACCGCCATGGTGATTACAAAAAAATTAAAATATGACATGCCACGCCTGTGCATGGGGGGGACCGACATCGGCATGTCTAAAGACATGAAGCTTCTGGGTGTAACCATCGACCACAAATTGACATTTAACACCCATGTCTCAAACGTCTGCAGAAAAGCGATAGGGATCTACAAGCAGCTTTGTAGAGCGGCAAAGGTTAGTTGGGGGCTTCACCCAGATGTCATCCGGGTGATATATGTAGCGACAGTAGAGCCCATAATACTTTACGCTGCTAGCGTCTGGGCACCGGCTGCTAAAAAGTTGGGTATTATAAAACAGCTTGGGACCGTCCAGAGGGGAATCGCACAGAAAATGTGTAAGGCATACCGTACAGTCTCCCTGCACTCAGCACTAGTGCTCTCCGGAATGATCCCTCTTGATTTACGAGTCCACGAGGCGGCATCATTGTATGAGGCAAGGAAAGGGGTGCCACAAACATCATTGAGGGGCAGGGAGGTCGAACAAATGGCTGCATCGATTGAAGATCCCCATCCTGCGACAAGAGACATACTGCAGTTCAACAGCTTGGCTAACCAGGAGCAACTGGATGGCGTGAAGAATTTCGACGTCCGCATTTTTACGGACGGTAGCAAGATCGGAGGAGGGGTTGGTGCTTCCCTGTGCATATGGACCGGTGAAGCAGAGACCAGAGCCCTCAAACTCGCGCTGCCGGACTACTGTACGGTTTATCAGGCCGAGCTGCTGGCGATAACTAGGGCTACCAGGGAGATAGTTAGGCTTAAATCATCCTCTTTTGGAGTTTTCAGCGACTCAATGGCGGCTCTCCAAACAGTCACAAACCCCGGTTCGCGCCACCCTCTCGCTGTAGAAGCTAGGGATAATATAAGATCAGCATCCCACCAGAACAAGGTAGTAAACTTGTTCTGGATCAAAGCCCACGCTGGACTGCTGGGTAATGAAAGAGCTGACCAGTTAGCGAAAGAGGCCGCTGGGAACTCCAAAAGAAAACCTGACTACGATCGATGTCCGATCTCATTCATCAAGCGCAGCATACGAATGGCGACGCTTGATGAATGGAATCGTAGGTATGAAACAACCGACACCGCAGCAGTAACGAAGCTATTCTTCCCGGAGGTGCGCCAAGCTTATAGAGTAATACGCAGGATGGGCACAAGCGCCATAAATACGCAAATAATGACGGGACACGGCGGATTCTCCGAGTACTTGAACCGATTCAAGTGCAAGGAGAGTCCATCGTGTATTTGCGACCCGGAGGAGAGCGAATCTGTCATGCACATACTATTTGATTGCCCTCAATTTGCAAAGCGCCGGTTTGAGGCCGAAAATATATTGGACATAGATATAACGCCAAATAGTGTAAAGATAATAATGCAAGGAGAAAACGCTAATAAATTCTTAGATTATTGCAAATATGTAGCAAAAATAGTAATAGCTCGAAATAAAACCGCATAAGTAAATATGCTGTCATAATATAGTGAATATATTAGTGGCTAGCATAGTAGGAAAATGTTAGTTAAATAAAAATTATTTTTAGAATTAGGAAATATTATGCAATATGTAAAAATAGAATTAAGACTAGAATAAATAAAAATAGATTACAAAGAGCAACAACATATCTGTTCCCCTGCTCTACGAGATAAGATAGAAATAAGAAATTGTAATTAAAGTAAAATAAGGTCAGAAATAAGATACTAAAATTGTAACTAGATATAAGAAATAGCTAGAATAAGTCTAAATGTATATCATTAAAAAATTGTTCTCTCCGTTATTTATCATACCCGAAAAACAAAACCAAGTAGCCAGAAGTACGATGATAGTTGGGAATCCCACCCATTGAAGACACGAATGAGGATGAATACAAGAAAGACCTAGTATGAAGAATAAAAGTGCGAGAAGCACAAACGCGAGAAATAGTATGAAAGAGAAACAGACAGGCATAGGCTCCGATTATGTTGGAGGTAGGAGTACAAAAAAAAAAAAAAAAAAAAAAAAAAAAAAAAAAAAAAAAAAAAAAAAAAAAACCTAACCTAACCTAACCATCGCGCTCAAAAATTCTAGGAATTTAAAAACCGATATAAAAGCGGACGTCACCCAGGCCATTGACAGCCTCTACCAACTAGTAAAGGAGGGCGAGTTGGGGAAGGGGTCAAACAAAACAAAAGATAAGGAGGAGAATCCTCAAAACAAAGACCACCAATGCCAAGTATTAAAAACCAACATTGACTTTCCTCAATTGGTCTCCTCATTATCAGACCACAGTAGGCTATTGAGAGAGAGCAATGAGAAAATAGAAGAATTGAAAAGGGCTCTGTCAAAGACTACAGAGGAGACCACATATGCCGGCGTAGCGGCGCGCGCCAAGCCACCCCCGGTACAGTCCGCGCTGCACTCGGTAGTGGTCGCCTCTAGAGACAACAAGGAAACTGGAGAAGACGTGGTAAGCAGGATAAGAACACTAATAAAAGCAAAGGAAGATGGTATATGTATTGACAGAGTCAGAAAGGCGAAAGACAGAAAAGTCATCATCAGCTGCAGGAACGAAGAGGAGAGGAGTAGGGTCCGGAGCAGACTAAAAACAGCAGACGAACAGCTGGACGTCCAGGACGTCAAAAACCAGGACCCACTTGTCATCCTCAGAGACGTCCTAAAATATAATAAGGACGAGGATATTGCGAAAGCCCTGAGGGTGCAAAATGCTTCGCTTTTCTTGGGACTTGCAGCTGAGGAGGAAAGCTTTGAAATAAAATATAAAAAATCCGCAAGGAACTCTCTAATGTGCCACATAGTTGCAAGAGTATCTCCCAAGCTCTGGAAACGCATGATGGAGGCGTCTGCTGTGTACATAGACATTCAACGAATCAGGGTGGGGGACCAGTCCCCCTTGGTGCAGTGCTCAGGATGTCTGAGCTATGGGCACAGCAAACGCCTCTGTACAGTAAAAGACAAAGAGGAAACATGCGCTTACTGCGGTGGAGCTCATCAGCGCAGAAATTGCCCGGATGTGCTCGCCAATGCACCCCCCACTTGCTGCAACTGCTCTAGAGCAAATCTTCAGGCGACTGGACACAATGCATTTAGCATGGACTGTCCGGTCCGACGCAGGTGGGATGCGTTAGCTAGAGCAAAAGTAGCGTACTGCTAAGGGCTCCGCCGCAGAAACCGGCAGCAATCCTACCACCGGGACCAAAGCGTATCCGATTGTGCAGGCTAATCTCCAAAGGAAGGAACTGGCGACCGCCGAGTTGTTCGGGGTTGCCGAGGAAAGGAAGGTGGCTATAGCCCTAATACAAGAGCCGTATGTAGGCAGCATACGGAGGATGCGAGACTATCGTGGGGTGCGTATATTTCAGGCGTCGGAAGACGGAAGTGGAACTGTTAAGGCTGCAATAGTGGTCTTCAAACAAGACCTCGACGTCATACAGTGTCCAGAACTCACCACTCACAACATCGTAGTGGTGAGGATCCGAACCCGCGCCTGGAACCTCGCGGTGGTCTCCGTCTACTTCGAGCCGGACAAGCCTATAGACGGCTACCTCGAGCACCTTCGAGGGATTCGGCGGACGCTAGGACCCCGAGGCCTGCTCATCGGAGGGGATGTAAACGCAAAGAGTTCCTGGTGGGGGAGTAACACTGAGGACAACAGAGGGGAGGAGCTATGTGGCACATTAGAGGAGTTGGATTTGCAGGTGCTCAACAGCGGCACTACACCTACGTTCCATACCATAAGAGGCGGCAAAATCTTTAGCAGCCACGTAGACATCACTGCTTGCTCAGCGGACCTAATCGACTACGTGGAGGGTTGGCAAGTAGACGTCGGAATGACGAGCTCGGACCACAACGGCATCGTATTCAACATTCGGCAAATTAAATCCACCGGCATCAACGTTCAAACAACAACCAGGCTCTACAATACTAAAAAAGCTAATTGGGACCAGTTTCGTGAGAAACTGGCACAATTAAAAATAGACAACAAAATTATTAAACAGGAAATAGAAAACATAACAAATAAACAAAACTTAGAAATTATTGTAGAGTCATATTTAGACATAATTAAAACATCATGTGAATATAGTATCCCAAAAAAGAAAGTAATTAATAAACTTACCTTGCCGTGGTGGTCCGATGAACTCGAGGCGTTGAAAAAGGAAGTTGCCACCAAAAAGAGAAGGATCCGCTGCGCCGCACCGGTTCGTAGGGAACACGTCGTTGATGAGTACCTGCAAAAGAAAAACGAATATGAAAGGAAAGCGAGATGCGCCCAGATCCAAAGCTGGAAGGATTTCTGCACCAAGCAGGACAGGGAGGGGGTCTGGGAGGGTATTTACAGAGTGATAGGAAGGACTGTGAAAAGGCAGGAGGACGTAGCCTTGGTCAAAAACGGCGTAACTCTGGATTCCGCCGAATCCGCATCGCACCTGGCTGAAACCTTCTATCCGGAGGACCTAATGAATACCGACAGCCAAGACCACAAGGACACCCGGGAGCTCGCACAGCGGGTAAACGACCGGGTCCATGATGAAGTGCATGACCCGCCGTTTACAGCGCATGAGATGATGACCGCGGTGTCCAGCTTTAACCCGAAGAAGGCGCCAGGTGCGGATGGTTTTACGGCGGACATCTGCCGTCGAGTCATTCTCCAGGACCCTGATGCTTTCCTTGCCCTGGCCAATAAGTGCCTCACCCTGGGCCACTTCCCTAACAAGTGGAAGGAGGCCACGGTAGTGGTGCTGAGGAAGCCGGGCAAGGACAGTTATCAGAGCGCCAAATCGTACAGGCCCATAGGCCTTTTACCTGTACTGGGAAAAGTCCTGGAGAAAATGGTAGTAGCAAGGCTCCAGTGGCACCTTGTACCGAGGCTCAGTACTCGCCAGTACGGCTTTATGCCCCAGAGAAGCACCGAGGACGCCCTCTATACCCTAGTGAACCAAATTAAAGCGGAGGTTAAATTGAAAAAACTGGTAACGCTCGTCTCACTGGATATAGAGGGTGCCTTCGATAGCGCATGGTGGCCGGCCATCAAGGTCAGACTGGCTGAGGAAAAGTGCCCGGTCAATATCAGGCGGCTGCTGGACAGCTACCTCGACGGCAGATGTATAAATCTCAGATACGCCGGTGCAGAACATCGCAGATCAACGCAAAAAGGCTGCGTCCAAGGGTCCATTAGCGGACCCATCCTGTGGAATATCCTCCTAGACCCTCTCCTTAAGGGTCTGCACGAACGGGGCGTCACCTGCCAAGCGTTTGCGGATGACGTGGTTCTGCTGTTCGCCGAGTGTACAGCGCTAGAGGTGCAGCGACGTGCCAATGCCGCCCTCGACTTTGTTCGGGGGTGGGGTGTTAAAAACAAATTAAAATTTGCGCCACACAAGACCTGCGCCATGCTTATAACTAACAAGTTAAAGCATGACACCCCGCTTCTGAGCATGGGCGGGGTCGACATTGGCATGTCCCGAGAGCTGAGGATTTTGGGGCTTACTATAGACGACAAGCTGACTTTTAACACCCACGTCGGCAACGTCTGTAGGAAGGCCCTAAATATCTACAAACAGCTCTCGAGAGCAGCGAAGATAAGCTGGGGGCTGCACCCTGAAATAGTACGCACTATATACACGGCGACGGTAGAGCCGGTCATCACATACGCGGCAGCAGCATACGCGCCCGCCACCGAGAAGCTGGGAGTCCGCAAGCTCCTCAACGCTGTGCAGAGAGGATTCGCGCAGAAAATCTGCAAGTCCTACCGCACTGTCTCCCTTAACTCGGCCCTGTTACTGGCCGGGTTACTGCCTTTGGACCTCCGTATTCAAGAAGCAGCTCGCCTATACGAGGCTCGCAAAGGGTCAACCCGGCTAGTGCTGGGAGACCGTGAGGTAGAACGTGTGGTGGAATTTGCAGAGTTGCCGCATCCGGCTCTGCGTATGGACATGAGTTTCCAGAGTCTAGACGACCAAAGCCTGGTAGACCGACATAACGTGCAGGCGCTCCGTATCTTTACGGATGGCAGCAAGATACAGGGCAGAGTCGGTGCCGCGCTGTCCATTTGGGACAGCCGGGCCGAAATCAGAAGCCGGAAACTGTGCTTGCCAGCGTACTGCACAGTCTACCAGGCCGAGCTCTTGGCCATATGCAGAGCTACGAGCGAAATCCTCAAGTGCAGCGTGGAGAGCTTCGGCATCTACGGCGATTCGAGGGCGGCGCTGCAAACAGTGACGAACCCCGGGACTCTGCATCCCCTCGCGATCCAGGCACGCCGCAACCTCAGCCAAGCCTTGATCCAGCACAAAGATGTGTCCTTGTTCTGGATTAAGGCCCACGCCAACATCGATGGGAACGAGCGTGCCGACTTTCTGGCAAAGGAGGCGGCGCTGTCGAGTCGGAGGAAGCCTGACTACGACCTGTGTCCGCTTTCATTCGTCAAGCAGGAAATTCGCAGCAGTTCCCTTGACGAATGGAACCGGAGATATCAATCGGGGCAGACGGCCTCCGTCACGAGAGCGTTCTTCCCAAACGCGAGGGTTGCCTACAAATTGGTGCGGAAAATCCAACCACATGGCGTGGTAACGCAGATTTTAACGGGACACGGGGGGTTCTCCCAATACTTGCATCGCTTCAAGTGTCGGGAGAGCCCGTCGTGTATCTGCGACCCAGAGGTAGAGGAAGATGTAATGCACGTCATCTTTGAGTGTCCAGTATTCGGCTCCCGTAGACACGAGGCTGAACAACGCCTAGAAGCGCGAATAGCCAAAGATGACGTGCATACTCTGATCGCTAAAAAGGAAAAAAGGGAGCATTTCTTGAACTTCGCAAAAGATATATGCAAAATAGTGATAGAGAGAAACAAACAAGAATAATTTGTTTCTCTCTATCACAAACAAAATAAATAAATAATAAAGTGAAAGAAAATTAAAATATTAAAAGAGTTAAATTAAATAGAGAGAAAAAGGCTCTTGTAATGCAAGAGGGATAGCCGCGAAATTCTTAAAAAAAAAAAAAAAAAAAAAAAACCTAACCTAACCTAACCTAACCTAACCTAACCTAACCTAACCTAACCTAACCTAACCTAACCTAACCTAACCTAACCTAACCTAACCTAACCTAACCTAACCTAACCTAACCTAACCTAGCATAGTAGGAAAATGTTAGTTAAATAAAAATTATTTTTAGAATTAGGAAATATTATGCAATATGTAAAAATAGAATTAAGACTAGAATAAATAAAAATAGATTACAAAGAGCAACAACATATCTGTTCCCCTGCTCTACGAGATAAGATAGAAATAAGAAATTGTAATTAAAGTAAAATAAGGTCAGAAATAAGATACTAAAATTGTAACTAGATATAAGAAATAGCTAGAATAAGTCTAAATGTATATCATTAAAAAATTGTTCTCTCCGTTATTTATCATACCCGAAAAACAAAACCAAGTAGCCAGAAGTACGATGATAGTTGGGAATCCCACCCATTGAAGACACGAATGAGGATGAGTACAAGAAAGACCTAGTATGAAGAATAAAAGTGCGAGAAGCACAAACGCGAGAAATAGTATGAAAGAGAAACAGACAGGCATAGGCTCCGATTATGTTGGAGGTAGGAGTATTAAAAAATAAAAAAAAAAAAAAAAAAAAAAAACCTAACCTAACCTAACCTAACCTAACCTAACCTAACCTAACCTAACCTAACCTAACCTAACCTAACCTAACCTAACCTAACCTAACCTAACCTAACCTAACCTAACCTAACCTAACCTAACCTAACCTAACCTAACCTAACCTAACCTAACCTAACCTAACCTAACCAGTTCCGTGCCTTCCGCCATTGCGAAAGCCGTGTTTCTAAGTCGCTCCGCGCTTAAAAAATCCAACAGTCGGTAAAAGTGGTGTGAAAAGTATAGTGCGATACATGAAAAGTTGCGTAATCGCGAGCGCTACGCGATCGTGAAAACCGCGCGAAAATCGCATCAAAACTATAGATTTTCCTAGAACAATAACCGTTTTTTTAGTGTCTAACCAAGTAGAAAAACAGTGTTATCTCCGAATATAGATCGGTGACGTATTCTTTTTTAACTGTAAAAAGGCGTGTCTCGAAGGTACCTATCTTCTGAGACCCCTTTCGGATTTCTACACTAAAAACTCGGGGCGCTAGGGCCAAAAAACTAAAAAGCACGTGGCAGCAAATTCAGGTTTTTCAGCAATTCTGCTGAAACGGAAAGCGGCCCTGCAAGGCGGCAAAAACAAGTTATCAGTGAGTGTTTTAAAATCAAAAATCGGACCAAAATTGTGGCGAATACGCGTAACCAAAGTGAAGTGAACTTTGTAAAAAGCTTAAAGATTTTTTATCGGAAAACCACCAAAAAACTAGATCGACGACCTATACTTTTTTGTTTGAAAATCACTAGAGACATAAATACCTTAACGGAAAATCTATAATTTAGAATTTTAGGATAAGTGGTTCCCGAACGCCAGACTTTTTACGGTGACCAGTGCCGAAGAGTATAGGTACACGCCAAGCTGGTCGGATACAAGAGGAAGCGAACCCCTACTGGCACGACCCTGACCACCTGGGAGTTGCTCCTGGGACCCTCCACAGCCAAACTTGGTTCTGGCAGAATCACCTCCGAGTGATAGTGCGGGCTCCAGGGGCCATTTGCAGAAATTTGTCAGCATCCCCCAACTTCGGCAGCGTCCTGAGGGTGAACGGCGTGAGAAGCGACGCTGGTGCTGGTGCAGGTGTGTGGATACACTAATAGACTATATACAAAAATTTTAATATATAAGTTAGCATTAATACTATATTTTTTAAGGAATTTTATGTAAGGACTGGAAAAATTCGCCATTACCACCTAAGTTTGCCAACCCCCTAGCGGCTAAACGGCTAGGGATATCGCCGAAATAACAGAAGTTTGGTTCTCTTACGAGAAACGATCCTAAGGGCAGTCCATCAGTAGGCACTCCCGAAAACCACCCCCGGGAAGATTTTTTCGCAAATCTCAAAAAATTTCCTGTTTCCCGCTTTTCGGGAATCTCGTTTGGGCCACTGACGGGAAATTTGGTGCGATATATACACCCCCCGATTTTAAACGGGCGCGATATCTCGTTCCTAAGGGCGAAACCAAGCACTTAGACCTGGCAAAGGACACCCCCCGTTATTCCCGGGACCCTACTTCTGTGGCGCGCGGGACTAAAATAAGTGTGCAAACGGGAAACGCTGGGCTGTTCGCCGACCTACATTAAATATTTTATCCCGAGCTTATAGGACACCTAATTTAGGAACTGTCTGGCTTTATTCAAAATTATTCACAAAATTCTAACCGTTTTATATTAGATTGTTTAGATAAGAAAAGTCCAAAAATTCAAAAGTAGCTCAGAAACGGAAGGTCCTAGCTCAAAAATAACCATTTTTCGGCCCCCCCCATCCTACGTCAAAAAACCTAACCCTTCCCTACCTACCCCTAAAATTTCAACCCCCTACCCCTATATATTGTTGGTTGGCCAGCCTAGTGAGACCCCTAGATTAGAAGAAACGCGATAAATCTAAGTGTTTTTAAATCTGGAGAAATTTTCTAAATTCCGTAACTTGGTAACCATAGCCCCGATTTTTATGCGGTTTCCGGCTAAGGACAAAATTTTTTAGGGACCTTCGGGACCAATAGACTTAGAGTCTCTAGGTAGAGGCAGATAAAAATTTCTCCAGATAACAAGCCAAAACTTTTTACTTAGTAATAGGATATTAGAATTAAGTAGTTAAGGATACCGCTCTCGCTCTATATAGAGCCAGAACTGACACTTTTTGTATTTTATATTCTTATTTGTATGTTATGATAGTGACAGGGACTATACATCCCCTCTAACATTGACAACTCCACGGCGGAGTTGAACGACTCTACATAGAGCAAAATTTTAAAACTTTATTTTTACTTTATATATATATATTCTTTAACTACTTATATATTCCTCAGTTAATCTTGTATGTACAGCTCTACGGTCTACATAGAGCCAAAACTGACTGTATTATACTTTATATAATTTAGCATAGTGACAGGGACTATACATCCCTTTATCGCTGACAACTCTACTGAGTGGAGTTGAACGGCTCTACATAGAGCAAAAATTTATTTTATTTACTTTTACAAATTTTAATTGTCTGTATATTTAGTTTATATGTTACTCTTAAGTTGACTAGATAGGATTAAGACACAGCAACGTTTTGTCATTGTGTATTACTTGTGACTTGCTTCTTTGCATATTTATTAGTCAATAGGATTTACGCTGTGTACTGTGTCTTTTGACCAGTATACTTAGTTTTAGTTTAGTAAATAAATATCGGGTACTTACCGGTGCTCATCCTGCCGCTCTCCGCACGGCGTGAGTAGAGTCCGCACCACCCAGTTACACCTGGAACACATAAATATATATTAAACAAACTTACGTAGGATAGGACAAATTAAAATATTATTTTTAATCCTGTTATATTTTATATAGTCAAAGTAAATCTTACTATTAATATTAATTGATACTTCCGTGCTCTCCCCTCGAATAATGGCCACCTTCCGCACACCTGCCAAGAAATTGGTTGAAAACCACCAAATCTCCCCAATCGACGATGCAGTGAAGGCAGGACCTTCATCAAAACAGTTAACACAAGCATCTAACGTGAGACGTAGTATCGGAGAGTGGGAGTCAGGTAAGAATGATCCCAAACCCTGCAGTTCGGATACACACCCCCACTTACCTAAACAACCGGCTCCGGTGACGGCACCTGCGGCACCCCAGAAGCCGAAGCAGAAGGCAGTGCCCTCCCAGGAAGCGAAGGTCGTAGCCCGCAGAGCATCCACGGAGGCAGCTGGGACGTCACCGAAGCTGAAACAAGATGTCGGAAGGTCAGCAGATAGAATATCCCAGGCAAGGGTCTGGCTTCAGAGAGCGAAGACTTGCATTGGCGACTCTCGAAATCTGAGGACGGACCTTAAGCAGGGTATAATAGACGCAGTAGACCACCTCTACCAGCTCGTTAAAGAAGCGGAGACTGTAAAGAGAGGTACAGCAGCACGCAAAACAGCACCTGTAACAGAAGAGAAGAGTGTAAACACAGAGGTAATGGGGATAGGAACCGAGGAACAGCGAAAAACGGGGGACAAACTGGGGGAAACGGAAGGGAAGGAAATATTAGAGCTCTTGAAAAAACAAGGTGAAAAGATCGAGAAGACCTACCTGGAAATGGAAAACCTGAAACAAAAAATAGAGAGTCAACAAAAGACCAGTGCGACCTATGCAGACGTAGCAGCAGCAACGGCCACGAGACCGAAATCGGACACAACAGCGCTGCACTCTATAGTGATCGCCTCCAAAGACGAGAAGGAGACTGGAGACGAAGTACTCGATAAAGTACGCAAAACCGTTAACGCCAAAGATGGCTGGATAACGGTGGAGCGAGTTCGCAAGGTCAAGGACAGGAAGATAATAGTGGGTTGCAGAACCGAAGAAGCTCGAGACAAGATCAAAGAGCGATTGAAAGGCGCAGCTAGCCACCTCCACGTCGAAGAAGTCAAAAATCAAGACCCTATGGTGGTCCTGAGAGACGTCTTATCGTACAACAGCGATGAAGACATACTCACAGGACTACGAAATCAGAATACAGAACTTTTTCAAAATCTAGAAAAGAAAGATAATAGGTTAGAAATAAGGTACAGAAGGAAGGCAAGAAACCAGTACAGCAACCATGTTGTTTTAAAAGTGTCGCCAATATTATACTGCAGACTTATAGACAGGGGTTACCTACATATTGACATGCAGAGAGTCAAGGTGGCGGATCAGTCTCCACTGGTGCAATGCTCTGGGTGCTTGGGGTATGGGCATGGACGCAGGTTCTGTAAGGAATCAGTGCCGAAATGCAGCCATTGCGGAGGACCCCATATGCGGCATGAATGCGCGGATTGGATGGCTGGAGCGCCACCCTCATGCTGTAACTGTACCGCAGCCAAGATGTTAGACGTGGAACACAATGCCTTTAGCTCGGAATGCACAGTGCGCAGGAAGTGGGAGGCATTGGCGAGAGCTAAAGTAGCATACTGCTAAGGTGGTTATCAATCGCTCACGGGCAGGCAGCCCCGCCAGAGGATACGCAGTCGCCCAGGCTAACCTCCAAAGAAAGGAGTTAGCAACGGCAGAACTAATGATTGAGGCCAAAGAGCGAAAGATCGCAATAGCACTGATCCAGGAGCCATATGTGGGCGGGGTCAAGAGGATGAAGGACTACCGTGGGGCGAGAGTCTACCAGAGTGCAGCAGTAGGAGATGGGACGGTGAAAGCGGCAATAGTTGTCTTTGACAGCGATCTTGACGTCATCCCGTGCCCGAAACTCACCAACAACAACATTGTTGTAGTGAGGATCCGAACCAGCGCCTGGGAAATCGCGGCGGTGTCCTTCTACTTTGAACCGGATCAACCCATAGGGCCATACTTGGATCAGCTTAAGAATATCGGCGAAGAACTGGGCTCAAGAAGGCTGCTGCTGGGAGGTGACAGCAATGCTAAGAGTACCTGGTGGGGTAGCACCATAGAGGACCACAGGGGCGTTGACATGTCCGGGACCCTGGAGGAGTCAGGATGGCAGGTATTGAACACCGGTGATACGCCCACTTTTGACACCATGAGAGGTAACAGGGCGTACACAAGCTACGTGGATATAACAGCATGTACCGACGACTTACTGGGACTAATAGATGATTGGAGGGTAGACCAATCAATGACGAGCTCAGATCACAACACCATAATGTTCCAAATTAAGCTCCAAAAGAGCAAGGGTTTCGGAGTTCAGAGAACCACCCGGCTCTATAACACCAAGAAAGCTAATTGGGAACATTTCAACACTAAATTAAGTGAATTAAAGACACAACATAACGTAAACAAACTAGCTATCGAAAACATCAATAATAAAGCCGATTTAGAAGATATTGTTGTTAAATACACAGATATAATCACCTCAGCATGCAAGGAGAGCATGCCAATAAAGAAAAACAAAGATACGATAACAGTCCCTTGGTGGAGTGAGGAGCTCGCAGAGAAAAAGAAAACTATGGTGACCTTCAGGAGAAGGATAAAAAACGCTGCGCCGCACCGTAGAGATAAAGTCGTCGAAGAATACCTGCAAAAGAAAGAAGACTATGAGTGCTACGCCAAGAAAGCCCGTACCGACAGCTGGAAAGAGTTCTGCGGGAAACAGGACAGAGAAGGAATGTGGGAAGGGATCTATAGGATCATCGGAAGAACCGCCAGGAGAGAAGAGGATATGACCCTCAAAACCAAAGAAGGTAAACACCTAAACCCCAAAGAATCGGCAGACTTACTAGCTGAGACATTCTACCCCGAAGACCTTGAGATCTCGGACAACTCCGACCATCGCCGCACCAGAGAAGCGGCAGAGCGGGTAAACGAATGGAACCATGATGAGGAACATGACCCACCGTTTACTCCGCTGGAGCTAAAGATCGCGGCGGGGAGTTTTAACCCAAAGAAGGCCCCGGGAGCGGATGGCTTCACGGCAGACATCTGCAGCAGAGCAATCTCCCAGGATCCAGACGCTCTCCTTGCCCTATTCAACAAGTGTTTGCAGAAAGCGCACTTCCCGGACATCTGGAAGGAGGCCACAGTCGTGGTACTTAGAAAACCGGGCAAGGATGATTACACGAACCCCAAGGCGTATAGACCTATCGGTCTACTGCCAGTCTTGGGGAAGATCCTGGAGAAGATGATAGTAGCAAGGATGAAGTGGCAGTTAGTACCGCGGATTAGTACTCACCAGTATGGATTCATGCCCCAGAAGAGCACCGAGGACGCCCTCTATAGCCTAATACACCGCATCAAGGGTAAGGTTGAGCTGAAGAAGCTGGTCACTCTAGTGTCATTGGATATAGAGGGGGCCTTCGATAGCGCCTGGTGGCCGATAATCAGAGTTCGACTGGCAGAGGAAAAGTGTCCGGTAAATGTGAGGAGGCTACTCGATAGCTATCTCAGCTGCAGAAAGGTCAAAGTAAGATTTGCCGGGGAAGAAAGCACGAGAAACACCACGAAAGGTTGCGTGCAAGGGTCTATCGGCGGTCCAATTCTCTGGAACCTGCTTCTCGACCCACTATTGCGAGGACTCAGTGATAGGGGACACTACTGCCAGGCTTTCGCCGACGACATTGTGTTGGTATTTGATGGTGACACAGCGCTGGAAATACAGGGACGTGCAAATGCCGCTCTCGACTATGTGCAGCAATGGGGTGTAAGAAACCGGCTAAAGTTTGCGCCACATAAGACCTGCGCTATGGTTCTCACTAGGAAATTGAAGTACGATACCCCTTTGCTGTCCATGGGAGGGATCGACATTAGCATGTCAGAGGAAATTAAAATTTTGGGGCTCATCATTGACCACCGCCTTACTTTTAACACTCACGTAGCGGCTCAGTGTAGAAAGGCGATAGCCGTGTATAAGCAGCTAGCAAAAGCTGCCAGAGTTAGCTGGGGTCTCAATCCCGACATCATCAGGAGTATATATGTCGCGGTGATTGAGCCAATAGTGATGTATGCGGCGGCGGTATGGGCGCCTGCAGTTCAAAAGCTAGGGATACAAAAGCAGCTCAACATGGTGCAACGAGGATTCGCACAAAAACTCTGCAAGTCGTATCGCACAGTCTCTCTGCACTCGGCACTGGTGCTGGCCGGGATACTGCCTCTCGACATCCGAGTGCAAGAAGCAGCCGCTCTGTACGAGGCCAAGAGAGGGTTGTCTCGGACAGTGCTAGGAGATAGAGAGACCGATAGTGTGGTTAACTTTGCGGAGGCACCTCATCCAGCTGTGTGCATGGCCCTGGACTTCGTATGTCTGGTAGACGAAAACCTTGTTGACAGGTACAATGTGCAGACGGTGCGTATATTCACCGACGGCAGCAAGCTGGAGGGGAAGGTCGGTGCCGCACTTTCCGTATGGAACAGCGAGGCCGAGACTCGGACCCGAAAGTTCTGTCTGTCCGCGTACTGCACAGTCTATCAGGCGGAACTCCTGGCCATACGCGAGGCAACAAACGAAATCCTCAAAGGGGGGGCGAGAAGTTATGGGGTATACAGCGATTCGAGGGCAGCGCTCGAAACAATAGTGGACCATGGCGCCTTGCACCCCCTTGCCGTGGAAGCACGGGAGAACCTCCGGAAAGCCTTCTCCCAGGGCAAAGATGTCTCTTTGTTTTGGGTCAAGGCACATGCAGGCCTTCAGGGAAATGAAAGAGCAGACGAACTAGCAAAGGAGGCAGCACTTTTTTCTAAGAGAAAACCCGATTACGACCGGTGTCCGCTATCATACATTAGGAAGCAGATACGTAAGTTATCCGTATCCAAATGGGATGTGAGATATAAAATGGGAGACACCGCGTCAACAACTAAAATGTTTTTCCCAAGTGCATCCGACGCTTACAACGTCGTCAGAAAAATCCAGCCCGAGGGTCTGTTCACACAGATTCTCACAGGACATGGCGGATTCGCCCAATACCTGAATCGTTTCAGGTGCCGGGATAGTCCGTCATGCATCTGTGATCCGATGAAGGAGGAGACCGTTCCTCACTTGCTAGTAGAGTGTCCAATGTTTAGCAGAAAACGCTACGAACTCCAGCAGAAAACGGGAATAGACATAACAATAGGCAATTTAAACGTATATATTAGTGAAAAAGAAAATTATAAATTGTTCCTAAGCTATTGCCATGAAATATGCAAAGTAGTAAATAAGAGAAATAAGGATGTATAAACCTCTGCTTAGTATATAATTATATAATATTATATTATTTAAGCTGAAACAATAATAGATATAAAATATTAGGAAGTAAGCATAAGTTTAGGATAAGTGTGTCAAAGTAAATAGTTATGTAATTCAAACCAGCACATTGTTGTCAAATAGTAATATAGAAATAGTAGTAGATATGTATATTGTACAATTTACATATAGTCACTTAGCTGTTAAACATAGATTTAAGATGGTAAATAAAATAAAAGAGTAACAAAGAGCCCTGAAAAATAATATCAGGGGAGAGCCAGAACACCCTGTGATGACGGGTGCCTTTACTAAAAAAAAAAAAAAAAAACCTAACCTAACCTAACCTAACCTAACCTAACCTAACCTAACCAGTTGCACTTGTGGAGGACTGGAAAGTTATCGCAAATCTCACGTGCGCTGACCATAGTGGTATTAGCTTTGATATCAAACTTAAAAAATCGGTTGGGGTAAGTGTCAAAAGAACTACAAGACTTTTCAACACAAGGAAAGCAAACTGGGAAACTTTTCATCGTAAATTTAAACAACAAATATTAGAATACAACATAGACATTGAAAAAATTTGTGCCATTAATACATTAGAAGAACTAGATCTAATCATAAAAAATTATAACAAAGTTATTACAGAATCTAGCAACAACTCAATACCAATAAAAAAGAATACGGAGACATTTACCCTACCATGGTGGTCAGAGGAGCTCGCGAAGATGAAGCAGGAAGTCACCACTATGAAACGCAGAATCAGGAACGCCGCACCGATTCGAAAGCAAAGTGTTGTGGACGCTTACAAAATAGCCAGAGACAAATACGAGACCAGAGCTACGGAGGCCTATATCGGAAGTTGGAAGGAGTTCTGTAGCAAACAAGACAAGGAGAGTCTGTGGGAGGGCATTTACCGCGTAATAGGGAGAACAGCCAAGAGGGAAGAGGACACACCCTTGGAAGAAGGCGGCATCACTCTTGATGCAAAAGATTCAGTGGAGTTGTTAGCGAAAACGTTCTACCCGGAAGACCTAAGGGAGAACGACAACCAGTCGCATCGAGAAATAAGGAACCGGGCATCAACTGTGAACCTCCAACAAACCGAAGGACAGAACGATCCACCGTTCACGATAACTGAAATGCTTACCGCACTGGATTCCTTGAACCCGAAGAAAGCGCCTGGTGCTGATGGATTCACTGCGGACATATGCAGCCACGCCATAAAAAGTGATCCCAAACTTTTCCTGGCAGTACTCAACAAATGTCTAGAGCTCCATTATTTCCCAGTTATCTGGAAGGAAGCCACGGTCATAGTGCTGAGGAAACCAGGAAAAGAATCATATACAACCCCCAAGTCTTACCGCCCCATAGGATTGTTACCGGTCATGGGCAAGGTGTATGAAAAGATGTTGGTCGCCAGACTCAAACACCACCTGCTACCGAAACTAAACCCCAACCAGTTTGGATTCATGCCCCAAAAAAGCTGCGAAGACGCCCTATATAAATTAATGCAACATTTAAAAATCAAACTGGAAGAGAAGAAAATCATAACCATTGTGTCATTGGATATAGAGGGCGCCTTCGACAGCGCATGGTGGCCAGCGATCAGAGTCCAACTGGCAAAAGCGAGCTGTCCCCTAAATGTAAGAAAAGTGTTTGACAGCTACCTTGACCAAAGGAAGGTCACGGTGAGGTATAATGGGGAAACATTCACAAAGGCGACCAACAAAGGGTGCGTCCAAGGGTCAATAGGTGGGCCCATCCTGTGGAACATACTACTGGATCCCCTGCTGAACATTCTTGAATCCGCGGGTCATTATGTGCAAGCGTTTGCTGACGACGTCGTCATGGTGTTCGATGGTCAGACTGCACAACATGTGCAAAGACACGCCAATGCCGCCCTCGAACTCGTTCGGTTGTGGGGCGTCGAAAATAAGCTCAAATTCGCGCCTCATAAGACCAACGCAATGGTAATCACGCGCAAGCTTAAATTCGATACTCCGCGCCTGAGCATGGGCGGGGTTGACATTGGCATGTCTAAACAAATCAAGATGTTGGGAGTGACGTTTGACGAGAAGCTGACCTTTAACGCACACGTGGCTAATGTTTGTAGAAAGGCCATAAACATATACAAACAACTCGCAAGAGCGGCAAAGGCGAGTTGGGGCCTCCATCCCGAAGTGATACGAACAATCTACACAGCGACCATCGAGCCCATCATTTTGTATGCGGCTAGTGTTTGGGCACCGGCTGCTGAAAAACTGGGAGTGCAGAAACAGCTCGGAGCTGTGCAGAGAGGCTTCGCACAAAAAATGTGCAAGGCTTATCGCACGGTCTCCCTGAACTCAGCTTTGGTCTTGGCGGGAGTGCTCCCGCTTGATCTTCGTGTACGCGAGGTAGCCTCACTATACAGGATCAGGAAGGGGGCGGCTCTACCGGGACTGGGGGACAGAGAGATCGAGCGATCAATACCAGCAACAGAAGCGCCACATCCTGCAACAGTTACAGACCTTGAGTTGACATGCCTTAGAGACCAGAATGAAGTGGACGCGAACAGTAACTGTGCAGTAAAAATCTTCACAGACGGCAGTAAGATCGGGGGAAGAGTCGGCGCAGCTCTGTCCGTGTGGGAGGACGAAGCGGAAGCGTCCACCGTCAAGCTGTGCTTGCCGTCATACTGCACAGTTTACCAAGCGGAATTGCTGGCCATTCGCGAAGCTACGAGGCGAATTAAAAAACACGGTGCACTCACATTCGGCATCTACAGTGACTCAATGGCAGCTCTACAAACGGTCATAAACCTAGGCTCCCTCCACCCACTAGCTGTAGAAACCCGCGAGAACATTGCAGCATTATCTCGACAGAACAAAGTGGTATCTCTGTTCTGGATTAAAGCACACGCAGGACTGGAGGGAAACGAAAGAGCGGACCAGCTTGCCAAAGAAGCCGCTGCAGCATCAAGCAAGAGGAAACCGGACTACGACTTTTTTCCCATCTCATTTGCGAAGCGACAGCTCAGACTGGAGACGATTCGACAATGGGATGCGAGATATAGGACGGGAGAAGTAGCCAGAATCACAAAACTATTCTTCCCGGATGTGATTACTGCATACAGAGTGATTCGCAAATTCGAACCGACGTGCCTTAGCACACAGTTGTTGACCGGCCATGGGGGGTTCTCCGAATACTTATGTCGTTTTAAGTGTAAGGAGAGACCCTCATGCACATGTGACCCAGGTGTAGAGGAATCTGTCCCCCACATTATCCTGGAATGCCCAGCGTTCGGATATGAGAGATACAAAATTGAACAGATACTAGACACAAAACTTACAATAGAAAATATACAATTTATTATGGTGGACAAAAGAAGAAAAAAGTTCATGAACTATTGCTTAAAACTAGTAGAAACAGTCGTAAAGAGAAACAAGTAGCAAAAAGTATGATGACCTTATATTATGAAAATATACTGTACATCATACACAGAAATTTATTAAGGAATATTATAGTTAAAAGTAAGAATAAGCTTAGTTTAAGTTACAAATAAGAATTAGATTTAGACAAACTATGTAAGAACATTAAGTAAAGATGTAAAACAATACTGGGCTAAAAGAGGCTCAAGATAATAGTGGGTATTGTAAATTGAAATAATAAACATAAATGTAAAATAGACTTAAGTATATGTACTATAAAGTATAGATATAAGCATATGATAAGATAAATGTAAATATAGTAAATACAATCTGTAAATTAGATAGTTAAGATTACAAGGTGTAAAAGTTGGTTGTTCCCACATTTAATAAAGAAAACTGTGTGTGCTGTAAACCCGATACTTGTAATAAAGATATTACATCATTAGATTAGAATAGATAGAAAGATTAGACCGGAATCCCACCGGGAAATTGCATGACAGAGATAGTAAGAAAGAAAGATATAGTATGCGGAATAAAAGTGCGAGAGGAATACTTGATAGAACTGGAATGAAAGAGTGGCATTAGATAACATAGGCTCTGATATTGTGTCAGAGGAAGTAGAAAAAAAAAAAAAAAAAAAAAAAAAAAAAAAAAAAAAAAAAAAAAACCAGTTGCACTCGGTCTATCGAGCTGGAAGCAGCGAAATCCACGTGCTCCGTACAGAAAAAATCGTTTTCATTGGTTTTTGAGCTCCGATTTTAAAGAGTGAAGTGTCGTTGGATGCGCAATTCTGTGCTGCGTAAAGTGCCGCGCTTCAATAGTGCCGGTCTATCGTACTAAAAAAGTTTTCAGTGAAAAAACCTCATTTTTAGAGGTTAAGTGGAAATCTGTGCAACTGGAACGCATATGCTGCCGAAACTAGATCGGCGACCTCCTTGTTTTTATCGGAATCTTGTGGACATCGTGGCTCCTGATCACCGGGACCACCCAAAATCATCGAGATCCTGCGCTCTAGCGAGTTATTCAGGATTTTCAAAAAACCACGTGGACTGAAAAAGCTGAAGGAGTGGAGACAGCGGTGTGAAAATTGGCGTATATTTGGACCTCTATCACACAAGGCGAGTGCAACTTGATTTAGAATTTTATGACAGCTAGAACATTTTTTATGACAGTTTAAACTTTGAATATTTCGACCCTTATAACTTTGGACAGAGGACTTTTCTTGAAGATCTTCAACTGCAGTCTGGTGCGCGCTCATTAGAAGACCTTAAGTTTTAATTTTTAAAATTTTTGACTAACCCATATTAGTGTAGTAATTATTTAACTGAAAAAATTTTAATTCTTGAATTTTAATGTTAAAACATAGCTTAAAAATTAAAGTCTAGATTTACTATTATAGAAGCTTAATTGTAGTTAATTTTAATATTTTTTTCAAATTTTTAAGTCAAATAGCCTTAAAGTTATTGAATTTTATATGTTTTTTGTAAATAATTCCTTATAAATAGGATAAAATCACTTTTATATTGCATTTTTGTGTTTTTCCACCTTGTTTGGACTTATTTAAGCCGAAACTAGGCCCGGATAGCTCTAAAATCGCCGGATTTTGCAAAAGTCGGCCATTTTAAGAAATTCGGATAATTGTTTGTTTAGCTATTATCTAAAGAACCGTTTGGCGTACGAGGCTGCGGTTTTCGGCTTGGGAAAGAGCACCTTTAGTAGATTGTTTAGATATAATTTTCAGGCGTTTTCAGCCTGAAAAGTTTTTCAGGACTGAAACCCGTATTTTCAGATAGAGAGAGTGGAGCCGATCTGTAGACTGAAAACCCGGGCTCGATGCGACGATTGGTTGTGGAGAAAACGGCAGTTTAACTTGTCGTTTGACAGTTCGGCGGCCATCTTGTTAAACCTAATTCGGCTCTAACTCCTGAACCGATAAAGATAAATTGATTCTGTTTTCAGATTAACATACTAGGGCTTAACATCTACCCCACAACTCGGTTTCAGGAGGATTGGGGCTGAAATTTTTCAGTTTCCTGAAACTGTTTTTAGTAAATAAAAAGAGCCAGGCTGAAACCAACGAGCCCAAACTCGGGTCTTTTGCGACGCATACGACCGGAGATATCGCAGGTCAAAAAGTCACTTTGACGTTTACGGCGGCCATTTTGTTAATATTAAAACACTCATATCTCCGGAACGGTGGGTCGTAGAAGGCTGGGGTTTCTCTTGTCAACTTTGGCTGGACCTCAGCTGTGGGGGGAAGCCTGTTTCAGGAGTCTTCAGGGGAAAAATATTTTCAGTGCTGAAAATCCGCGCAGCGGGGAGATCGCGTCGAGCACTTCTATTTAAGCCCAAACTCGGGACTATTCGGCTGGGCCATTCGGAAGATACAGCAAATATCCGTTTTCGGCAGATGTAACCGCGTAGTATCCGAAAAGTTCGAAAAGCTGTATCTCCGGAACCCGTCGAGCTACAGAAACGTGCTTGGTGTCGCTTTGAAGGGCTCGGGGAGATCTTTCGGTTGGGTCTACTTTACTGACTCTACATAGAGCACAAAAGTTTTTCGATCTAAGATTGGGAACTGAGGATCCTGGAGCGGTCTTTCTTTTGAAGCGAGACTATAGTGATCAAATTTAATAGACTTAATTGAACTCTACCAGTCTAATCCAGTGGAGACTGACTACATAGCGACGAAAGTTAAATTATTTTATCTTTTTGTAACAAATTCTATATTACCGTTAGGAAGTGTAATCACGAAGGCTTTATTGAGCCCGACTATAAACTTGTGTTCTCTTTACGACTGGTTGACTAGCAATTATTGACAAGTTTTCTTGTCCTGTTGTTTTTTGTTTTACTCTTATTTTATTTTCATTTACACTGCGCACATCTTTACACTGTGTGCAGACAACGATCTGACATATACATACACTATTGTGTTTCTATTTAGCTTATTTTTATATCCTCACCTGACGCATTCCTCTGACAATGTTTACTAGAACACCAGTGAAACCTGTGGAAGAAAATGAGAAAAAATCTCCGCCAAGAACACAGACGCTTTCGTCTGGCGTTGGACGAGTTGTTGCAAAACAAACTTCTCCGCCAAGGACGCAGACGACTTCATCTAATGTTAGGAAAAGCGTGGAAAAGTTGGAGGCTGCGGGATCAGAACCACACAACTTGACTCCAGCTACCAGCAAAATGGAAATACAAGTTCTTCCTAGACAGGTTCTCGCAACGCGTTTAGCTGAAGCCAAAGCAAACGTAGTCAAAGCTAAGACGAACATAAACAATTCTCGGAATATTAAAACGGACATTAAAACAAACGTACTGGAAGCTGTAGACAAATTATATCAGATAATAAAAGAAGCGGACATCGAGATCAAAAGACTCAAAAAAACCGGAGAGACACCTGCTTGTGATAATATAGACAGCTCCCAGACATTACCCGACAAGACCGAGGAAGGAAATCAACTGATAATCGCACATCTGAAAGAACAGAGCCAGCTACTCATGGAAAACGGCAGAAAAATAGAAGAACTAAAGGACAAGATGGAACAACAGCACCACCTTATAAGCTCAAAAACCTACGCAGAGGCAACGGTAGTCCGTTCCACCTTGCACCCACCCCCGCAGAACGTACTGCACTCGGTAGTTGTCACGTCCCAGGATGAAAACGACACTGGAGACCAAGTTCTAACAAAAGTTAGAGAGGCGGTGAATGCCAAGGAAGGGTGGATCAGAGTGGAAAGGACTCGGAAAGGTAAGGACAGAAAGGTGATAATGAGCTGTAACACAGCCGAAGATAGACAGAAGGTGAAACAGAGGCTGGAAAATTCCGGTAAGAGCCTGGTCGTGGAAGAGGTCAAAAACAGAGACCCTCTCCTGAAGTTAGCCGACGTACTAACAGTTAACACTGATGAGGATGTCTTAAGGGCCTTCAGGAACCAAAACCGGAGCATATTCAACGACCTAAAGGAGAATGAAGACAGACTCGAAATCAAGTATAAAAGGAAAGCCCGGAACCCGCATACTAGCCATATCGTCCTCAGTGCATCACCGGCCATATGGAAAAGAGCGACCGACGCTGGAGCGGTCTATATTGACCTACAGCGCATCCGGGTGTTGGACCAGTCACCACTGGTACAATGCTCGAGATGCCTTGGATATGGTCATAGCAAGAGGTACTGCGTAGATCCAGCAGACCTTTGCAGCCACTGCGGAGGTCCGCACCTTAGGGCACAATGCCCGGAGTGGCTTGCAGGAGGCGAACCCTCATGCAGAAACTGCACAGCGGCCAAGCTCGATCGCAATGACCACAACGCCTTTAGCAAAGAATGTCCCATACGCAGAAAGCGCGATGCCATAGCTCGCATGTCGGTAGCGTATTGCTAAGGGCACCCAGGGGAACAAACACCTGTACCGAGTGTTCCAGTGCAACCTACAACGAAGGAAGTTGGCTACAGAAGAACTAATGGTTGAAGCAACTAAAGGCGGAGTTGCAATAGCGTTGGTCCAGGAACCTTACGTGGGTGGGTCAGATAGTATGAAGACATACCGTGGTATTAGAATATACCAAAACACCAAAGGGGGCACGGTCAAAGCGGCTATTGCTGTATTTGACCCCAACCTAGATGTCACGCAACACCCGGAGCTCACCACCAACAACATCGCAGTGGTGAGCGTAAGCACCAAGCAATGGAAACTCACATTGGTGTCATATTATTTTGAACCGGATCAGCCCATAGATCCGTACCTGGATCATATAAAAATAATAGCGACAGCCATAACACGGAGGCTCATTATCGGAGGCGATTGCAATGCAAAGAGTACCTGGTGGGGAAGCCCTGAAATCGACCACAGGGGGGACAACGTGGCCGGAACGCTGCATGAGTTGGACCTTCATATTCTCAACAAAGGTGATACTCCAACTTTCGACACTATTCGTGGCGGGAAACACTACACTAGTTTTGTTGACGTGTCGGCCTGCACTACTGATATGCTGGACCTTGTGGAGGACTGGAAAGTTATCGCAAATCTCACGTGCGCTGACCATAGTGGTATTAGCTTTGATATCAAACTTAAAAAATCGGTTGGGGTAAGTGTCAAAAGAACTACAAGACTTTTCAACACAAGGAAAGCAAACTGGGAAACTTTTCATCGTAAATTTAAACAACAAATATTAGAATACAACATAGACATTGAAAAAATTTGTGCCATTAATACATTAGAAGAACTAGATCTAATCATAAAAAATTATAACAAAGCTATTACAGAATCTAGCAACAACTCAATACCAATAAAAAAGAATACGGAGACATTTACCCTACCATGGTGGTCAGAGGAGCTCGCGAAGATGAAGCAGGAAGTCACCACTATGAAACGCAGAATCAGGAACGCCGCACCGATTCGAAAGCAAAGTGTTGTGGACGCTTACAAAATAGCCAGAGACAAATACGAGACCAGAGCTACGGAGGCCTATATCGGAAGTTGGAAGGAGTTCTGTAGCAAACAAGACAAGGAGAGTCTGTGGGAGGGCATTTACCGCGTAATAGGGAGAACAGCCAAGAGGGAAGAGGACACACCCTTGGAAGAAGGCGGCATCACTCTTGATGCAAAAGATTCAGTGGAGTTGTTAGCGAAAACGTTCTACCCGGAAGACCTAAGGGAGAACGACAACCAGTCGCATCGAGAAATAAGGAACCGGGCATCAACTGTGAACCTCCAACAAACCGAAGGACAGAACGATCCACCGTTCACGATAACTGAAATGCTTACCGCACTGGATTCCTTGAACCCGAAGAAAGCGCCTGGTGCTGATGGATTCACTGCGGACATATGCAGCCACGCCATAAAAAGTGATCCCAAACTTTTCCTGGCAGTACTCAACAAATGTCTAGAGCTCCATTATTTCCCAGTTATCTGGAAGGAAGCCACGGTCATAGTGCTGAGGAAACCAGGAAAAGAATCATATACAACCCCCAAGTCTTACCGCCCCATAGGATTGTTACCGGTCATGGGCAAGGTGTATGAAAAGATGTTGGTCGCCAGACTCAAACACCACCTGCTACCGAAACTAAACCCCAACCAGTTTGGATTCATGCCCCAAAAAAGCTGCGAAGACGCCCTATATAAATTAATGCAACATTTAAAAATCAAACTGGAAGAGAAGAAAATCATAACCATTGTGTCATTGGATATAGAGGGCGCCTTCGACAGCGCATGGTGGCCAGCGATCAGAGTCCAACTGGCAAAAGCGAGCTGTCCCCTAAATGTAAGAAAAGTGTTTGACAGCTACCTTGACCAAAGGAAGGTCACGGTGAGGTATAATGGGGAAACATTCACAAAGGCGACCAACAAAGGGTGCGTCCAAGGGTCAATAGGTGGGCCCATCCTGTGGAACATACTACTGGATCCCCTGCTGAACATTCTTGAATCCGCGGGTCATTATGTGCAAGCGTTTGCTGACGACGTCGTCATGGTGTTCGATGGTCAGACTGCACAACATGTGCAAAGACACGCCAATGCCGCCCTCGAACTCGTTCGGTTGTGGGGCGTCGAAAATAAGCTCAAATTCGCGCCTCATAAGACCAACGCAATGGTAATCACGCGCAAGCTTAAATTCGATACTCCGCGCCTGAGCATGGGCGGGGTTGACATTGGCATGTCTAAACAAATCAAGATGTTGGGAGTGACGTTTGACGAGAAGCTGACCTTTAACGCACACGTGGCTAATGTTTGTAGAAAGGCCATAAACATATACAAACAACTCGCAAGAGCGGCAAAGGCGAGTTGGGGCCTCCATCCCGAAGTGATACGAACAATCTACACAGCGACCATCGAGCCCATCATTTTGTATGCGGCTAGTGTTTGGGCACCGGCTGCTGAAAAACTGGGAGTGCAGAAACAGCTCGGAGCTGTGCAGAGAGGCTTCGCACAAAAAATGTGCAAGGCTTATCGCACGGTCTCCCTGAACTCAGCTTTGGTCTTGGCAGGAGTGCTCCCGCTTGATCTTCGTGTACGCGAGGTAGCCTCACTATACAGGATCAGGAAGGGGGCGACTCTGCCGGGACTGGGGGACAGAGAGATCGAGCGATCAATACCAGCAACAGAAGCGCCACATCCTGCAACAGTTACAGACCTTGAGTTGACATGCCTTAGAGACCAGAATGAAGTGGACGCGAACAGTAACTGTGCAGTAAAAATCTTCACAGACGGCAGTAAGATCGGGGGAAGAGTCGGCGCAGCTCTGTCCGTGTGGGAGGACGAAGCGGAAGCGTCCACCGTCAAGCTGTGCTTGCCGTCATACTGCACAGTTTACCAAGCGGAATTGCTGGCCATTCGCGAAGCTACGAGGCGAATTAAAAAACACGGTGCACTCACATTCGGCATCTACAGTGACTCAATGGCAGCTCTACAAACGGTCATAAACCTAGGCTCCCTCCACCCACTAGCTGTAGAAACCCGCGAGAACATTGCAGCATTATCTCGACAGAACAAAGTGGTATCTCTGTTCTGGATTAAAGCACACGCAGGACTGGAGGGAAACGAAAGAGCGGACCAGCTCGCCAAAGAAGCCGCTGCAGCATCAAGCAAGAGGAAACCGGACTACGACTTTTTTCCCATCTCATTTGCGAAGCGACAGCTCAGACTGGAGACGATTCGACAATGGGATGCGAGATATAGGACGGGAGAAGTAGCCAGAATCACAAAACTATTCTTCCCGGATGTGATTACTGCATACAGAGTGATTCGCAAATTCGAACCGACGTGCCTTAGCACACAGTTGTTGACCGGCCATGGGGGGTTCTCCGAATACTTATGTCGTTTTAAGTGTAAGGAGAGACCCTCATGCACATGTGACCCAGGTGTAGAGGAATCTGTCCCCCACATTATCCTGGAATGCCCAGCGTTCGGATATGAGAGATACAAAATTGAACAGATACTAGACACAAAACTTACAATATAAAATATACAATTTATTATGGTGGACAAAAGAAGAAAAAAGTTCATGAACTATTGCTTAAAACTAGTAGAAACAGTCGTAAAGAGAAACAAGTAGCAAAAAGTATGATGACCTTATATTATGAAAATATACTGTACATCATACACAGAAATTTATTAAGGAATATTATAGTTAAAAGTAAGAATAAGCTTAGTTTAAGTTACAAATAAGAATTAGATTTAGACAAACTATGTAAGAACATTAAGTAAAGATGTAAAACAATACTGGGCTAAAAGAGGCTCAAGATAATAGTGGGTATTGTAAATTGAAATAATAAACATAAATGTAAAATAGACTTAAGTATATGTACCATAAAGTATAGATATAAGCATATGATAAGATAAATGTAAATATAGTAAATACAATCTGTAAATTAGATAGTTAAGATTACAAGGTGTAAAAGTTGGTTGTTCCCACATTTAATAAAGAAAACTGTGTGTGCTGTAAACCCGATACTTGTAATAAAGATATTATATCATTAGATTACAATAGATAGAAAGATTAGACCGGAATCCCACCGGGAAATTGCATGACAGAGATAGTAAGAAAGAAAGATATAGTATGCGGAATAAAAGTGCGAGAGGAATACTTGATAGAACTGGAATGAAAGAGTGGCATTAGATAACATAGGCTCTGATATTGTGTCAGAGGAAGTAGAAGAAAAAAAAAAAAAAAAAAAAAAAAAAAAAAAACCTAACCTAACCTAATCTAACCTAACCTAACCTAACCTAACCTAACCTAACCTAACCTAACCTAACCTAACCTAACCTAACCTAACCTAACCTAACCTAACCTAACCTAACCTAACCTAACCTAACCTAACCTAACCTAACCTAACCTCACCTAACCTAACCTAACTACTAACCTAACTTTTACTGGAGAGATCGACTCTTCATAGAGGCGAAAAATATTTCTGTTTAAGGTTTTCGTATATTTTTAATTTAGTTTTATTTTAATAAAATTTTATTTAGTTGTATATCCGGACCAACTACGGTAGTAGGAGGACTGTCTCTATGTAAAATTAAAAATTTTATATTTTATAGTATAAGTACCAGTAGTAAGTTAGTAGGTAAGGACCACTAGATACCGCTCCCGCTCTACATAGAGTAAAATTGACACTTGTATACCTTTATACATGTTAGTCGGCAAGTGAGCCGGATATTTTCAGGAGTGGATGGGGCATTTTTAGACGAGGTGAAAGGTGACTCTACATCTTGAGCAAGAAAATACTATATCTTATTTTATTTCTTCTGACTTACTTGACATCCCGGTGAGCATCCCCCGCCGGAACCGCGACACAAAGGTAGAGCGCGACCTGTAAAAGTAAAAACACCAGATCAGCACAAAACATATAAACACATTCATACACACACACGCATACTTACACACATATACACACACACACACACACACACACACACACACACACACACACACACACACACACACTTACTGCGTGGCCGCGAAGGTTGACACCCCCTTAGAGCATAACGCATTTAGCTCTGGGTGCCCAGTACGCAGAAGGTGGGAGGCACTAGCCAGAGCTAAAATAGCGTATTGCTAAGGGTGACGATAGCCGTTCCGGGGCAGGCAACCCCACTAGAAGATATACAGTAGCCCAAGCAAACCTCCAAAGGAAGGAACTGGCAACAACAGAACTCATGATTGAGGCCAGTGAGCGAAAACTCGCATTTGCGCTGCTCCAGGAGCCCTATGTGGGCGGGGTGAGAAGGATGAAGGACTACCGTGGGGCGAGTGTCTACCAGAACGCGGCAGTAGGAGATGGGACGATCAAGGCGGCAATAGCTGTCTTTGATGACAGCTTTGACGTCTTCCAGTGCCCGAAACTCACAAACAACAATATTGTTGTAGTGAGGATCCGAACCGCAGCCTGGGAAATCGCGGCGGTCTCCTTCTACTTGGAACCGGATCAACCCATAGAGCCATACTTGGAGCAGCTACGTACCATCAGAGAGGAGCT
This sequence comes from Callimorpha dominula, assembly GCA_949752705.1. Classification (NCBI taxonomy): domain Eukaryota; kingdom Metazoa; phylum Arthropoda; class Insecta; order Lepidoptera; family Erebidae; genus Callimorpha; species Callimorpha dominula. The sequence goes on along the minus strand of OX457016.1, from coordinate 14,319,039 downwards.
GGGTTCCACACTGCTACTGATAGGAGGCGACAGCAACGCCAAGAGTACCTGGTGGGGTAGCACCGTAGAAGACCACAGGGGTAAAGAAATGTCCGGGACCCTGGAAGAGTCTGGGCTTCAGGTACTGAATAATGGTGATACGCCTACCTTCGACACCGTCAGAGGTGGAAGAGCGTATACCAGTCACGTGGACATAACAGCCTGTACCGCAGATCTACTAGACTTAGTAGAAAACTGGAGGGTAGACCAGACTGTGACGAGCTCGGATCACAACACTATTTTATTCCACATTAATCTCCGCAAGAGCATAGGACTAAAAGTGGAAAGAACCACCAGGCTCTACAACACTAAAAAAGCAAATTGGGACATATTTCATTCTAAATTATTTGAACAAATAGCAATTAATAACATTAACGTAGAGATGATAAATAACATTGAAACAAAATTACAACTAGAAAATACCATTCTAAACCTTACAAACTGCATCTCGGCTGCGTGCAAGGAAAGCATGCCGGCCAAGAAGAGTACCGAAGTACTCAGAGTCCCATGGTGGAATGACGAGCTCGCCAGGCTGAAAAAGGCTGCCACTACCTTCAGGCGCAAGATTAAGAATGCGGCACCGTACCGCAGAGAAATAGTGGTAGCCCAGTACCTAGAAAAGAAAGAAGCCTACGAGTGCCAAGCCAAGAAAGCCCAAATAGAAAGCTGGAAGACGTTCTGCCAGAAACAAGACAGGGAAGGACTCTGGGAGGGAATATACAGAGTCATTAGAAGGACCACCAGGAGACAAGAAGACTTGACCCTAACCAAAGATGGTGCATTCTTAAACCCAAGAGAATCGGCGCGACTGCTAGCGGAGACGTTCTACCCAGAAGACCTGAAGGAAACAGACAACGAAGACCATCGCCGGACCAGAATGGCGGCAGAGCGGGTAAACGACCTGAGACATGATGAACACCATGACCCACCGTTTACTTCGCTGGAGCTAAAGACCGCGATGGGAAGTTTTAACCCGAAGAAGGCCCCAGCCATCTCTCAGGATCTGGACGCATTCCTTGCCCTGGCCAACAAGTGCCTCACGCTGGGGCACTTCCCGGACATTTGGAAGGAGGCCACGGTGGTGGTATTAAGAAAACTGGGCAAGGAAGACTATACGAACCCCAAAGCATATAGACCGATAGGTCTCCTGCCAGTCTTGGGGAAGATCCTGGAGAAGATGACAGTAGCGAGAATGAAGTGGCATCTAGTACCGCGGATTAGTACTCGCCAGTACGGATTCATGCCCCAGAAGAGCACCGAGGACGCCCTCTATACACTAGTGCACCATATCCAGGGTAAGATTGGGCTGAAGAAGCTGGTAACCCTAGTGTCACTGGATATAGAGGGAGCCTTCGACAGCGCATGGTGGCCTGCTATTAGAGTCCGTCTGGCTGAGGAAAAGTGTCCGGTCAATATCAGGAGGCTACTGGATAGCTATCTCGACTGCAGAAAAGTCAGAGTGCGGTACGCCGGGGAAGAATGCACAAGGAGCACGAGCAAAGGATGTGTGCAAAGGTCAATAGGTGGCCCAATTCTATGGAACATCCTCCTTGACCCTTTACTGAGAGACCTGGATAATATGGGATACTACGTGCAGGCGTTCGCGGACGATGTGGTAATGATTTTCGATGGGGATACCGGTCTCGAAGTTTCGAGATGAGCCAACGCTGCTCTTGCCTATGTTCAGCAGTGGGGTGTACGTAATAAATTGAAGTTTGCGCCTCACAAAACTTGCGCAATGGTCTTGACGAAGAAATTGAAATACGACAATGCTGACCATGGGAGGAGTAAGCGTTCAATTGTCAAAGGAGGTGAAGTAATTGGGCGTCATCATCGACCAAAAGATGACCTTCAACACCCACGTTGCGACACAGTGCAAGAAGGCAACAGATGTTTACAAGCAACTGTCAAGAGCTGCGAAAGTAAACTGGGGCTTGCATCCAGAAGTCATCAAGATTATCTACGTCGCAACAATCGAGCCTATAATTATGTACGCAGCAGCAGCGTGGGCCCTGCATCCGAGAAGACGGGAGTGCGCAAACTACTATCCACTGTGCAAAGAGGTTTTGCCCAAAAGCTATGCAAGTCTTACCGCACAGTTTCTCTGCACTCGGCACTAGTTCTGGCGGGGATACTTCCTCTCGACCTCAGAGTACAGGAGGCAGCCGCCCTGTATGAGGCAAAGAGAGGGTCGCCCCCGCTGGCTCTGGGAGATAGAGAAACCGAGAGTGCGGTGAGATTTGCAGAAGCTCTACATCCGGCGGAACATATAGACATGGAGTTCGTGAGCCTGGTAGACCAACACCTTGTAGACAGGCATAATGTGCAGGCGGTGCGAATATTCACCGACGGCAGCAAGATTGAGGGGAAGGTCGGAGCCGCATTATCCGTGTGGAATGGTGAGGCCGAGATTCGGAACCTCAAACTTAGCTTGTCCGCGTACTGCACCGTCTATCAGGCAGAACTCTTGGCTATATGGAAAGCCTCTGGCTTTATCCTGAATAGGGGTGAAGAGAGTTACGGTGTTTATAGCGATTCGAGAGCCGCTCTGGAGACGATCGTAAACCATGCCTCACTTCACCCTCTCGCAGTGGAAACAAGGAGGAACCTGCGGACGGCGATAGCCCAGGGTAAAGCTGTGTCTTTGTTCTGGGTGAAGGCTCATGCGGGCCTTCCAGGTAACGAGCGTGCCGACGACCTAGCAAAGGAGGCGGCACTGACGCTGAGGAGAAAACCGGACTACGACCGGTGTCCGATTTCATACCTGAAGAAGACCATACGTAGTACTACATTATATAAATGGAATACTAGGTATCAAGAAGGTGACACCGCGTCGGTAACAAAGCTCTTCCTGCCAGATGCCGTGCAGGCATATAGGTTCGTCCGTAAGATAGGACCAGCAGGTATGCTCACCCAAGTTCTAACGGGGCATGGTGGGTTCTCCCAGTACTTGAACCGCTTCAAGTGCAGGGACAGCCCATCATGCGCCTGTGACCCAGTATACGAGGAAACGATTCCCCACCTCCTAACAGAATGCCCTATCCACGACCGTGAGCGCCACGATCTTAGTAGCCTCCACGGCGGCAAAGCCAGCACGTGGAGCCTCCAGCCGGGACGACCAACGAGCCATCGTGGCTCGGCGAGCGGCCTCACGCCACTCGCGTACGTCTTCGGGCGGGGGCCGACTGCCGACTGCCCGACCGGACAACCCCCGTGTACAGCCGTCTTGTAGCGACGCTGGGCCCGCCCAAATTGGGTGCTATGAGGAAGTGCTCGTCGAAGAGCCACCTGCCGTCGAGGATCAGGCCCAGATACCTTATGTGGGCCCGAACCGGTACGAGGACCGAGTTGACCTCAATAGAGGCGCCAGGGGGTGGACCACGACGGGGCCCATGAAATAAAAGGGCCTCCGTCTTATCCAGGGCCACCCGCAAACCCAGCGCCTCGATGCGCCCGACCACCAGAGAGACTCCCCTGGTAGCCAAGCGCGCCGCCTCCTGAAAGTTCACCCCCCGGGCACCCCATGATAGAGGAGTGCTTCCCTGATGCAGCTGAATGGCAGACTATTGAATGCGTTGGCGATGTCCAACGACACCGGAAACAGCACGCCGCCACAGCTCACTACGTCTTCGGTCACAGCCCTCAGGCGCAACACAGCACCGACCGTCGAACGCCCCGCTCGAAAACCGAATTGGGCGTCCGACAAATCGGGGCCGACCTCGCCAAGGTGCCGAATGATGCGGGCAGAGAGGACCCTCTCAAACAATTTACCCGCCTCGCCCAGCAACACGATGGGCCTGTAGGCTGCGACCGAGTCGGTAGGCCGTCCCGGCTTCGTTAAAAGCACCAGCTTCCAGCAGTCAGGGAAGCATCCGGACGCCAGGCTAGCGTCGAACACTTCCCTGAGGCGGTCCGACATGTGGTCGAGGGCGAGGGCCAAAGCTCGGGCAGGGATCCCGTCTGGCCCGGGGGCGGTGTTCTTGGAACGGATCCGTAGAACAGCCGCCCCTACCTCCGCCTCTGTGACGGGCGGAACGTCCTCACTTTCGACCTCCCCGTCGTGTCCGGCCAACAGGGCCATCGACGGGGGTGTGTGTCCCGCCCGTTGCGGGAAAAGGCCCTCAACCACATCCTGCAGGAAGCTGGGCTGGAGAGTCTCTGTAAGGGGGAGCCCGACGCGCGGAGCCTTTGTTGTGCCGCGCGATATGGGCGACCCCAGGGGTCACGATCGAGACCCTCCAGCATCTCCTTTCTCCTCTCCTCTTTGGCGCGGCTAATGGCCAGCTTCAGAGTTTTCCGCGCCTCTCGGTACTCCTCATGAAGCTGGTCCTCCCCGCCTTCCTCGCGGTGACGACGCCGGCTGCGGGTGTAGGACCTCCGGGCACGAGTACAGGCCGCACGGAGGTCCGCCAACTCCTGGGACCACCAGTAGACCTCCTTCCTTGGAGGCCGACGACCTCGGACGCGGGGCATGGCCGCATCGCAAATCTGCGTAATCGCATCGCGAAAGCGGCCTGCCCCCATGTCTACCTCCTCAGTCAGAGGCTGCGGAGACAGCCATGAGTAAATAATAGCTGCCTCCTCTAGTAGGTCCCTATCCATCTTCGTAACAGCCCACCGCGGGAAGCGAGAAGAACGCCGCGCCGTGTGACCCCTTCTGGGGTCCTGGGTCCGGGAGAGCTCAAATCGGATATACAGGTGATCCGAGAGCATCTCAACCTCTTCCAAGACACGCCAGTTCCTTACTCGTGCGGCGAGAGCAGGGGTAGCGAACGAAAGGTCCACTATCGACCCCCCCTGCTGTCGCACACACGTATTGGTGGAGCCTCTGTTTAGGAGACAGAGGCCCACCGATGCCGCCCACTCCTCTACGGCATCACCCCGTGCGTCCGTCCTGGGGGAACCCCACGCAACAGACTTGGCGTTGAAGTCCCCCAGCACTAGGACGTGCCCAGACGCTAGTCGCCGGATCGAGGTCTCCAGGTTATTGAGGAAGACCTCGAAGTCGCTCAGACTCCGGTTGGGGGAGAAGTAGACACCATATATGGTGATTCCCCCCCATTCGGCAGCAACATATCCAGTACCCTTGTCTCTTAGCGACAAGGGCGGGGAATGAGCCGCCGTGGAGCTGACGACTGCCACGGAGCCGTCCCAGTCACCCAGCCAATTTGGACGGGGAGGAACGTAATAGGGCTCCGCGGCTACAGCGACACCTATCGACCACTCCACCATGGTTTGCAGGAAAAGATCCTGCGCACCGGCAGAGTGGTTCAGGTTCGTCTGGACAAGGAGGTTGGAGACTTGGTCCATTACTGGACTGTCTCTACAACCTCCTCCATGGGCGACGACGACGACGCAGGATTGACAACGGAGGCAGCCTGGGTCGATTGGCTAGCCACCGAAGTTTGACGAGAAGTGCGGGGCGGCTTGCAGCCACCCTGCCCCATCTGATGGTTGGCGGGAAGATTTCCCGCCGCGCACACAGGGCAGTGAGGGGCGGCGGAGCATTCCGCCGCCTTGTGCCCCGGTCGACCGCAGCGGAAACATAGTCCGCTGCAGTCAAAGCAGCTGGCGCACTTGACGCGGGTGTGTCCCGTGAAGAGGCATTTAAAGCACCTCATCGGTCTCGCCGCCAGGAGCGTGACTCTGGCGTTCACGAAACCTATGAGGATTCTTCCGGCGTCGCTCAAAATCTTGGCACATATTGGAACATAATTATAAAAATAGGAGCAAAAGTCATGTTAAGGCGAAGTATTGACGTGAGTCTTGGTTTAGTTAATGGTTCTATCGGTATAGTGCAAAGAGTAAAGGTTGATCCCGAATATACAAAAAAAAAATTAAGAAAATATACATTACATTTAATAAAGAACATGTTTACGAGCTTGGTCCGGTCAAAAAAAACTAAATTTGAAATTATTAATAGGGCTTATGTTCATCGCGAACAGTTTCTCATATGTATAGCCTACGCTATAGCTATACACAAAAGTCAAGGCCTAAGTGTAAATAATGCGCTGATGGATATCGGATCTGCAGTATTCACATCCGGTCAAGCTTACGTGGGACTTTCGATAGTTACAAGTCTGGGCGGATTACATTTAATTAATGTCGACTTTGGAAGTATTAAAGCGCAGGAATCCTCAATTTGTGAATACAATAGACTAAGAATCATTTACCGTCCAAACTTGTCAAAAATTGTAACATCAAAGCCTTCAAGATAAACCAGTAGAAACAGGGAGTGGACTTTGAGATAAACTGTAGCTTAAGCTCAAGAAGTAGTACCGGAAAAGAAAAAGCGGAAGACTACCTACAAAAAGAAATAAGATGCCATCACAAACAAAACTTATAAAAAAACCAAGTCTCGCCACTCAGTTCTTCTACCGTAAAAAGTTTTGAGATCCATGTAATACCAAGTCAGTTAATTTATTCAGTCAATACTTAAGGGGCCTTTTGTCTTAAGTTAATACGTAATTAGCTAACCTAACAACATCTCTATAGTGACCATATCAATATTAAAAATCTTTTATGTTTTAAATAAAATAGATTGACTCGGCAATCGCACTAAACAATCTTATTTAATATAATAGGTATGTATTACTTGTAAGATAAATTGTATTTGTTATGCGATGGCCAAGTCAATCTATTTTATTTAAAATTTTGAATTTCCAGGTACTTTTACCACCGTTTCTCGTTAAAGCAGGTGGAATTCCTCTTTTAGGGAGCCAACGTCTGCGTGCCACCACTTTAGAAACTGTCACGAAGACACAACGCCCCTTAGTCCAGTGCCCATGTGGGCGCACCAGCGCTTCAACCTAAGCGCGGCTATTGGTGCGGGAAGCCTTTCGCTTGAGTTCTTGAATTCCGCCGCTTCATTTTGCGAGGAGCTGATGATTGCTACAGAGGTGGCGGAAAGGGTACGGGAGAGATGAATACTCTAATGTCCCACAGTAGAAGCACCAGGCGCCGGAGAGCGCCGAACGATCTCCGGCCTCCATGAAGGCTGGCCTGGGGGTGACCGGTGGGGCCGCCCGTTACCCTAGCAGAAGTAGGCCTGAGACGGCGGCGGCGGCGTGACCTGTTCCGCTCGTGCCTCTCTAAACTGGAGGGGAGGCAAGGCCCCCTGTAAACCACGGTGTGGTCGCCTGTTAATCAAGAGGCAGCCAAGGTCTGCAGGGGTTCCCGGCTTCCTTCCTTAGAGTATACCCTTCCAATAGACCCACTTATAACGGAACACCATGTGGTTTTAGTGGATTCGATTCCGACACCACAGCTCCGGTGAGGTGATGACCCGTGGGGGATTCCACACGAAAAGAAAAAGGTGGAATATGTAAAGTTAAAGATTTTAAATCGTACATTTTTTTACTAGTTAAAACCATGACGTATATTCATTTACATGTGTAAAATAAGGTAATTACTACAAAAGTATTGATGCCTCTCCGGTGGTCACAAAATGTGGATGGTGCTACAGATGAATTGTCGTAGGAAACAAGATTCAACGATGTCGTCGGCCGCACTTCATCCGAAAACTGGAAACACAAACAAGTCAACGTAAGTATTTAATAACTATAAATATGATCAACATCTATTCCACATCATATAATTTATTGTAATAATGATTATTTCTTCGTAAAGTCCCTCCGTTTTTGATGCCATTATGATACAATCGCGATCTTGTATTACAATATTCACCATCTTGAATGCATAAAAATGTTTATGTGTAAGATACGCTTTTTAAATAGTCTAGCTCTAGAGGTTAAATCTGAACTTAAGCAATTTAATATATGTCACTACACACTACACAACATTTTTATGTAAAATATTACCAAGACGAGACCATATGGCTCGCACTTTCAAAACGTTATCAGATCTCGTGTAGAGCCAAGATTCTTACTCTATAGTCGGTCTATCAATGTTATCTTCAAAAGCAAAATTATTACTAGTAATATTGAGTATGTTGAGTAAGACTTACTAGAGTCGGTGAAGTTAAACCGACCGCCGCCGAGGATTTCTCCAAGGGACGAGAGGGCGCTGAGCTGGTGATTGAGGTGCGACAGAGCCAAGGAACTCAAAACTGATGTGCTGTTAGTCACCGTACTGAAAAATAAGAACTAAGTCAATATCACGACTGGAGAGATACATTTTCATTTCTATTGAAATTGTAAGGGATTTAATGCCCTGATCTGTAATTAATGCTGCGCGCTGGCTGGAGTGTGAGGGAGGTTGTCACCACATAGCAGGTACCCTCAGTACACCACCATCTTATCTCAGGCGCGGATTGCTAGGCCTCAATGCAATAGTTGCCAAAAATATGGCGCGCCTTCTGTTCCAGTACCCAGTATGCTCTTATAATATATGTTAACATTAAAGTAACTGAGCTAATGAAATTTTAAAGAACAAATGGAACCCCAAATCGTTTAGGCAAATTAGACAAAAAAAAAGTTCTCAATTCGACCGTATGTATATATTTTTTATTATGTATGTTCAGCCCTCACTCCGTTATTTATCAACCGATTTTTATGATTCTTTTTTGTTAGATAGGGTATACCTCAAGAGTGATCCCATGTCAAGGAAATATGCATCTGATGATGGGATCCTAATAAAATTGAGAGAAACCCTCGAAAATTGTAGGAACGAATAAAGTTTCTGTTTACTTTTCATAACTTAATCAGGTATTTGCGTTTAGGAATTATCACATCATGAAGCTGAGCTGATGATGGAAACCATACCTTTCCTAAACAATCAGAAGTTAGATATAAAAACTGTAGTTCAAAGATAAGATATTTGATAGCGTTTAAAAGTATTTAGTATTAAATATATTAAAAGGTAGTAGTTGTCAGAGTAACTCCGCCTATGTACGGGAGAAACACGGGGTTTCGTTCTACACCGGGTGTCCGTCGATCACTACTGCGCCCGCAGCGCGGGTACACTCCCGCCACCGATATCCATTATCGACTAGTGTCGGGCATCCCCGAAATACAAACGTGAGTAAAACCGTACCTACATTCTTTAACAAACATGAATTGTTGTGTGTTTAGTAGTACAGATAAATTTTCACTACATATTATAAAACAAAGTCCCCCGCCACGTCTGTCTATCTGTCTGTTCGCGATAAACTGAAAAACTACTGAACTGATTTTCATGCGGTTTTCACTAATAGACAGAGTGATTCATGAGGAAGGTTTAGGTGTATAATTTGTACCATCGCTATCAGTATGTATTACAAGTGGCGGTAGCAGTAACTACTTAGTAATTTGTGGCGGTAGTATCGGCTATCGACTGAAAAAGATTGAATAACATCCACAGATGAAACACGAACATATTTGTTTCGCAAGGACGCAGTGAGTTGGTCATGCAAGTACTATAAGTATCACATTTGCACAGGATCTTTATTCTAAACAAAATTTATCAAATAGTAGCTGACCCGGCACACGTTGTTTTGCCATATCTGGGGGCACGGCCGTGCCCCCGCCAAGTCGAGCAAAAAAGAAAAGCGGCACGGCCGTACTATACTTTTCTCGAAGCAGTTCAGGCCATTTTCGACCCCCTATAACTTGGTTGTAGATAAAACTAGAAGCCTGAATTTTCAGTGACCAAGCTGGCTTTATATAAATACGGTATATTTCAAATTTCATTCAATTTGAACCAGTAGCTTAAGAATTATAACTAGTCAATGTTTTGTAATTTTGTAAGTCACTGACTGACCGATCATCAAAATTCTAAGGCACTTCTAGCAGACATAGCAGCTTCAAATTTAGAATACAATTAGTGTTTAGTGTATAAATCAAGGAAAAACTAAAATATTTTGTAATTTCGGTCCAGGTTTCTGGATACACCAACTGCATAAATAACTTTGTAATCCTATATAAATGTATAGAATTACAAAGTTACATTTGCGGTGAATGAATCAGTATACCTATAATAATATATCCTACTCCTACTAATATTATAAACGTGAAATTTTATGAGGATATATGGATGTAGTGTACCTATATATCCTACTCCTACTTATATTATAAACGTGAAAGTTTGTGAGGATGTATGGATGTATGGATGTTTGTTACTCTTTCACGCAAAAAGAACTGTATGGATTTTAAAGAAACTTTACAATAATATAGTTTATATATCAGAATAACACATAGGCTATAATTTATGAAGATATTGTGCATATTGGCCAAAATGTTAAGTAAGTCGAAAAAAAATCTGTCATCTGCGAGCTATTCTGGCGTGCGGTGGGAATACTGTAAAAGTTATCCGAATATAATCTACGGTGGGATTGTTTCTCCTAAATAGTTCTACAAAAAACTCTGTGACAGTATATATCTATCTTTTATGTGTAAGCCATTATTACCAAAATAGTGAACCATAAATACAATAAAGTTTGATTTTTTATTTCCAATTCACATTTAACAGTGACAAATTGATTTTTTATCAAAATAAATAGTTTTATCGCTTCTGATATTCAAAGTAGATAAACTTTGTTATTTAAAGTACATAATTTGGTCAAATATTTTAAAAGTTACGACTATTATAAATTGTGCGGTCTGACGTGGGCAGTGCGGTTGGGCGCACTGCGGGCGAGGGGGAGGAAACATCGCTTATCGCCGCGTGGCGTGAGCCACCTGAACGTGTTTTAAATAAAATAGATTGACTTGGCCCTAAACAACCTTATTTAATATAATAGGTATGTATTACTTGTGAGATAAATTGTATTTGTCATGCGATGGCCAAGTCAATCTATTATATTTAAAACATAAAAGATTATTAATATTGATATGGTCACTATAGAGATGTTGTTTTTAAGGTAGAAGAACTGAGTGGCGAGACTTGGTTTTTTTACAAGTTTTGTTTTTGATGGCATTAATTATTTTCAATGAATATTTTGGTAGTCAAATAAAAATAACTAACTTATTGTGGGGATGGGGTCTATGACTGAAAGAATGGAGCGCTGTGGACTATTGAGGGCCTATAAAAATAACAAAACACCAACCATTCATTTTCTTAATTCAAAGTACTTCATTAACTTAACTAACAAATTATTTAAAGTTTAACAGTGAGTGAGCCATGCTTCGGCACGTTTGGGCCGGCTCGATCGGAGTGATACCACGGCCTCACGGAAAACCGGCAGTGAAGCAATGAGTTGTATTTCGCCGAGCGAGTGAAGTCACCGGTGGCCCTAACCCTTCCCTCTCTCCATCTTTCCCCCCCATCTCTCCATCTCCCCTCCTCTCCTACTGCCACCTTAAAGGCCGGCAACGCACTTGTGACTCTCGAGTTGCAGGTGCCCATGGGCGGCGGTAGTCACTTACTTACTTACTATTCCATAAAAAAAAAGTTTAATATCGACTTGACGGCAATCGATTATTACAATCGCATTTTCTGTTTTCACTGGGTTGAACACATAAAAAAAAAACATCGTACCACCATGATTAATCAATTGCCATCTTGCAGCCTTATTGCGCATGTGTTGATGAAAAATACTAATACCGCTATTAAAAAACAGGGGTTGATCGTAGAAGGGTGAAAATTTAAAGTTGTATGTATTTTTCAGTGCTAAATCATAATTAAATAAAAATAAAAAAAATTGTCAAAAAAAAAATAAAAAAGAATATTTAGGGGTGGGTCACCATTTAGGGGTATGAAAAATAGATGTTGGCCGATTCTCAGACCTACCCGATATGCACATAAACTTTCATAACAATCGGTAAAGCCGTTTCTAAGGAGTTTGGTAACAAACACCGCGACACGAAAATTTTATATATTTGATATAAATATATAAAAATTTACAAAATATATTGACCCGACGGGATCCCCTTTTCAAGGGGTGAAGCGAAGGGGTATAGCAAATATAGCAAAAGGAACTTTCCAACCGGTGCAGCGGTGCAGCGGCGCAGCGGTGTCCCAAAGACACCTCACGGGTTTGTTTATTTTAGTAAAGTTTTGTACATGATAATAACTTATTATGTATTGATTCAGCTCTCATTTTTATTTTATTTTACTTTTAATTATATGTTACGTTTTTTACTGGGTTCAAAAAAAAAGGACTCAAATATTATACTACGTAGGTACATAATTAGTTAGTTTTCTGGTCGGTATTGATACCGGGTGACACTAAACACAACCTAAATAGATACCTTTATTCACATACCTGGGGTTGAGCAAGGAGAGCAGAGTGTTGAACAACGGTTCGGGATCGGGTGCGGGCGCTGCAACTGCCAGACCCGTGTACTAGGACAACAACAACTTGCGTTACAATCTATATCTACAATACAACCCTATTTCAGGAGATATCACCACCCCTCCCAGTAGGAGTGACCCGACACGAAAAGCCTTAATGTGTAGAACTTTTAGGCAGACTGACTCGTCACGAAACTAAGAAATTAAAAAATGAGTGACTTACTAGTAAAAATATCGGTAGCAGGATGGTTATGAGACAGATGTAACGCGACATGTTGCAGAAGTGTTGGGCGGTTCTGTTCAGTACTGTCTCGAGTGCGATTGTGTAGCGGCATCATATACCAAGCACGCGTAGTGTGCACATTAGCATCAGAATAGGCTGATGAGCTGAGGTCGGGCTCCAACTGGACCGTGTAATCGCACCGTACGAGCTGTCACGAGACAACCTCACACTAACCTTACCTTCACGTTTTGTTTTACCGAAACAATCGAGTGTCCATGGCTCCGTACAATTTTCTCTCATCTACATAATTTATACAATAAGTAAAAAATGTTTTTAAGTTATAGCGCTAGTGTTTTTTTGCACTATTTTAAACTGATAAAGAATATACCAAACTTGTTTAAACTTTGTATATTTTAGAAATACTTAAATTTAACAGACGAACAAGGAAGTGATATAAACAGAAAAACGTTACTGCACCTGTTCTTTCGAATCTCTTCAAAAATGCAAAAATCATTCGCTGGCGAACTAATCCAAAGAGCCCCAAAAGCTTCCGAGTGATCGGTTCGGTACAGGTTCTTATATACTACCTAGACTACTAAATTAATTGTACGTGGGAGAGCCATGCTTCGGCACGTATGGGCCGGCTCGACTCCGCTCGATACCACGGCCTCACAGAAAACCGGCAGTGAAGGGATGCTTGCATTGCATTTCACCGCGTGAGTGAAGTTACCGGCGGCCCTAACCCTTTCCTCTCCCCTATTCCCGTCCTTCCCCTCTCCCCACTCCTCCCCCTTCCCATTTTCTCCTACTCCCACCTTAAAGGGCGGCAACGCACTAGTGACTCTTGAGTTACAGGTGCCCATGGGCGGCGGTAGTCATGTACCATCAGGTAACCCGTCTGCTCGTTAGCCCCCTATACCATAAAAAAAAAAAAAATTGCATACAATAGATATTTGTTTTATAACAGAATGCGTAGCAATATATGTACCTACATGAGTATAATTGTTAGATATTGTATAGGTATAAAGTAATGATAGATATTTAGGCTTAATCATATTACTTTAGATACATTATAAACATTAATAAAATAAGGGATCGCTTGATCATGCTAATATGTGTGTTTACATATTATTGCTTTGTCAGTTACGGTAGGCGTTATTAGCGAATGAAAGCTAAAGTTTATATTTACAAAAGTAAATAAGGATGACACTACTAAGTTAAACGGTTTTATTGAACATAAAGACAAGATAATAATGATGTAGATAATGTTCTAAAGCTAAAAAATAATTTGGTATGTCCTAGGTACCTATCATCACAAAACTTTCCTCATCAATTTAGGGCATTGATCAGACAAAAAAACCAAATCGTGGGGCGCGTGAAATTTATATCAAGAGTCAACCGTTCAAATCATTATAAATGGTGTTTACATATTTACTCGTTAAATATCAGTAATCAATGAGTCGTCAATAATAACGATGAATATCAATAAAACAAAATTGATGACAAACAAGACCGAAGTCAAAATTGAGGTAGACGAAGAAGAGATCAAATACGTAAAAGAGTATATTTACCGGGGTCAAGTCATATCTGTAGAAGACTTATCGATTAAAGTAGTAGAAAGACGACTAAATAATTCTTTTCTTTCTTTCTTTCTAAATAATACCTGGCAAAGATACTGGTCCTTAAGGGAAATTATGTAAAATACATCTGTTCCCATCTCGGAAAAGAAAACCGTCCACAACACTTGTATACTTCCATGTCTCACCTACGGCTGCCAGACCTGGCCACTAACATAAACAATTTAACACAAAAATGGGTGTATGCCAAAGAGGAATGGAAAGAAGTATGTTGGGACTAAGGTTGGAAGACAAAAGGAAAGCTACAACAATTAGGAGCATCACCAAAGTAGCAGATGTTAAAGGAAAAACACGAATCTTGAAATGAAAATGGACTGGTCACATGGTGAGATCAACAAAAGGAAAGTGGACCAAAAAAGTAACAGAATGGTACCCGCGGGACGGAAAAAGACGCAGAGGAAGGCAGAAAAAAGATGGGAAGACGATCTGCCCAAGGGGTTGGAGAAGGATAGCAATGGACGGTCGGCGCTGCGTCCGCCCTTGGGCGACTCTTGCCCAATTTGGGTGGGCCCAGCGTCGCTACGAGACGGCTGTACACGGGGGTTGTCCGGTCAATGGCACTTTACGGTGCACCGGTGTGGGCGGGGGCTCTGACCGCCCAGAATAGGGCGCGCCTCTGGCGCCCTCAGAGGGTTATGGCGGTTAGAGCCATACGCGGCTACCGCACCGTGTCGACGGAGGCGGCGTGCGCGTTGGCCGGAACTCCCCCGTGGGATTTGGAGGCGGAAGTGCTCGCCGAAGTTTATCGGCGGACGACTGAGTTCCGGGCGGGAAGCGGCAGTCGGCCCCCGCCCGAAGAGGTACGCGAGTGGCGTGAGGCCGCTCGCCGAGCCACGATGGCTCGTTGGTCGTCCCGGCTGGGGGCTCCACGTGCTGGCTTTGCCGCCGTGGAGGCGCTCCAGCCGGTCATCGTCGAGTGGGCAGGGCGGCAGCACGGGACCCTTTCCTTCCGACTGACGCAGGTTCTTTCCGGGCACGGCTGCTTCGGGAAGTACCTGCACTCGGTCGCTAGGAGGGAATTGAGTCCCGCCTGTCACCACTGCGACTGCAGTGAGGACTCGGCTCAGCACACGCTGGCGGTTTGCCCCAGTTGGGCGGCGCAGCGTCGGGCCCTCACTGCAGTCATCGGAGTGGATCTGTCGCTACCGGCTGTCATACGCTCCATGGCCGGTAGCGACAGGAATTTTACCGCGGTCGCTACCTTCTGTGAGGAAGTCATCTCGCAGAAGGAGGCGGCGGAAAGGGTCCGGGAGGACGACCTCCACTCGGACTTAATTCGCCGCCGGCGAACCGGGCGGCGGAGGCGCGCTTACCAGCGCCTCATGCCGCCCTGAGTGTGGCCGCGGGTGGACGGGACGAGTTTTTCCCCTCCACCCGCTATAGTGGCCCCCCGCGAGGAGGCGGCGTCCGCGTGTGCCTGGACGTCGCCTAATTGAGAGGTTCTTCCCCCGAAGGTGGTGCCCGCGCTTTTGCGGGCAGGCGCTAGGGGGAGTCCGGATGTCTTAATAAAAGCTGTTCCCGGATCCCTCCTACTTAAGGCGCAGTACGGCACACCGTGTGGTTTTAGTCGGTTCGATTCCGACACACCGCCCCACCGAAAACCCCGGTGGGGTGACGGCCCGAGGGGGTTTCCACACGCACAAAAAAAAAAAAAAAAAAGGATAGCAATGGACAGGCAAATGTGGAGGGAACTTGAGGAGACCTATGTCGCAAGACAGCCTGACCTGGTAACTGATATTAAATGTTAAGTTATATACATACAGAAAAAATTGAAATAAGTATAGTTAGTATAGTTTTATGTTTTATTTTATTGCAAATTGTGCAAAGGTCAGAGTAAATAAAGGCTATTTTTTTACATATTTACTCAGGTTACGCTACGCCCGCAGTTTTATTTTTTAAACAAAATAAAAAAAATATTGTCACAAGCTATTTAAAAAAGAAATGAAATCGCTCGTAAACAAGTGCCGTTGGTTTTGGTTGGTCATCTCTTAACTGCTATTACTTACATATAGTAGT
Source organism: Callimorpha dominula (assembly GCA_949752705.1). Lineage (NCBI taxonomy): Eukaryota > Metazoa > Arthropoda > Insecta > Lepidoptera > Erebidae > Callimorpha > Callimorpha dominula. The sequence continues at coordinate 14,302,953 of OX457016.1, read as the reverse complement.
AGTTTGCGCGACTGTTTATAGTTTAGAACAATACGTTACATTGTAATCACGTTTAACTTGCGCATATAAGCAATGTAACCAGAGACTTGTAAAAACATGATGAAAAAGAGTGTGCTTGGAATTTCTTGCCTGTTCTTCTACACAGGATCTACGTATTGGAACAGGTAATTAGCTTCACGATTGACTTAGTCTGACCGACTACTACTCATGACAAATCAAAAATACCTATAATGGGTTCAATTGAAATAAATGATTTTGATTTGATTGTTTGACAACATCGACAGACGACAGCTCTGTCATATCGTAGGGATTTCCATGACAATATTTTTAAGTATAACATTATTGACTAAAATATATTATATTATTGGAAAACAGTAGAGAAACAACTTAAAATAATAAACAATATTTTATGCCTCAAAACTAATTCGTAATAATTATAAAAACAGCAAGGAAAACAATAATTAATCTAAGTAGGAATTAGACAAACCCAACAGAAAATTAATAATTACTACAAAATATGAAACCCGTAACAAGTAAAACAACCTTAAGGTAGGTCAGGTAACAAGTGCGTTCTGCGCGCTGTCTCAGCAAAAAGAGAGCGAGCTGCAGCTCAGTACTACTATTTATAGACTCGATATCGGATGATGTGTGACATCACTTGTTTTTTTCGACTACCGTCAGCTAATACGGCCTCTTCTGACGCTCTGACGTCCTCGTCAGATCTCGAAGACGGCCCCACCTGATTCGGCTCTACCTTCTCATATCTTCAACGTCTCCTGTAAACGTACAGTTGTGATTACAAAGACAGGAAAGCAATAAAATCGTAGATCCATGTGGTATCGAAATTTTGGCCAAGAACGAAGGATCAAATAAATTACTTGGTCTCACTGCGACATGGGAGCTATCTCTCACTTACTGGCTGTCGGCATAGACATAAAGCGTACCAACATAATTCATCACAGCTCTCATAAGCTCAATTCTTAAGAGACTTCCATACAGCTGGCATGGGCTCAATAATAATAAATAATAATAATAAATGTTTATTTTCTAAAACAATGGTCATTAACACTTACATTAACACAACAAAAAAATAATATCTTACAGAGTAATATTATCCTGCTTAATGTGTAGTGTCGCATTGAACTCTAGTACCCACGGTAAGATCTAACTTGTGTTATGGGTACCAGGGTTCTCACAAATTAAATTAACGTAAATGATGGATAACATTGGTTATCATTCGAAATGGACCATGCAGATGAAAAATATATAGAAAATAGTAATTAATTTAAAATAATATATAAAATAGTAATGTGTGTATGTGTGTGCGTGTGTGGGTGTGTGTGTGTGGTGTGTGTGTGTTTGTGTGTCGTTAAAAATTCTGCATCTTGTAGGTGTACTTGTTCGAGTGTACGCTTTGGATTTACCTATAAAATAGATATCCTGAGGAGTTCTTCTGTTTCTGCGTATGTTTTTGTTAGGAGCCATTTACTTACTGTCGATTTACATGCAAATTTAGTAAGAGGGTATATATTACACTGTTTGTTTATTACATTGTAAAGATGTCCGGACAGTACCCGATGATGTCTACTAGCTAGTGAAGTTCTGGCTGTTTGTACTGTACATACTACGTGAGATCTTCGTCTTTTACATTTATTTTCATCGTAAAACAATGTGGTGTGTTTTCTTAGAACCGAATGGAGCACAAAGAGCTGTCGAACGGACAGGACCTCACATATAGTATATTAGTAGGATATCTAAATGGTTTACCAGTCATCACCTTGAGCACAGCTCTTTGTGCCCGTTCTAGTTCCAGAAATTTAGTTTATGCAGCACCTCCCCACACGGAAATACAGTACCCAATGATGGACTGGCACAAAGCAAAGTAAACTGTTATATGTAATTGTTATATTGTCTGCGGAGTACCGTAGTTTTTTTTAAAATATAGATTAATTTACGAACACGCGAGGTGAGGCTTTCTAAATGAAATTTCCAGTTTAATTGGTTATCAATATAGACTCCTAGGTATTTGATGTTATTGGTCTTACATAAATGAGGGCAATTGCATGAGGTAAATGGAAAGCCATTCGTGCAGGAGTGAGCCTTCAGCGGAAAAGTGTCTGTTGATGGTTGGCTTAGTGATGTTATTGAAAAGGTTAAGTAAGTAGTCTTAGTTAGGTTTAGGGTCAATAGATTATTAGAAAGCCAAGCAAGTACCCTACTGAGAGCCTGTTCTGCTAAAGCAAAATTTTCAGGTCAGTTTCGACCATGAACTATCAGGGCTGTATCATCTGCATAGGTGATAATAGAGCAATTAGGAAGAGAAAGATTGCAGAGGGAATTAATATAGGTCAGGAAGAGGGTGGGGCCCAAAATTGAGCCCTGGAGAACGCCGAAAATGGGAGAAGCCTCGCCACTCACCACTGAGTCAACCTTCACACACTGGGTCCTATCAGGAAGATAATCTTTGAATATATCCAGGGCATGCCCACGTATCCCCATTTTTTCCAGCTTATTCAAAAGGTGGGGAACAGAGACTGTATCGAATGCCTTGGTAAGGTCCAAAAAAATCCCTATGCATTTGTTGTGAGTGTCGAGCTTATCTACAACATGATTTACGAGTGATGCCACTGCGTCCTCGGTGGATTTTCCACGTCTAAATCCAAACTGGTTAGGTGCTAAAATGTTGTGACTTTCCAAGAAGGTGACTAAACGAGAGTTGAGTATTTTTTCTAAAACTTTGGATATCGTTGACAATACAGATATAGGTCTATAGTTGTTCATACTGTCTCTGTTCCCGCCCTTATAGATGGGATGGATAATTGCTTTTTTAAATACTTTAGGGAATTCGCCGCACATAATAGACTTGTTGCAGATGTGGGTAATAATTGGAACCAGTGTGCTACTACATTGTTGCAGCAGTGCGGTCGTAATTCCATCCCATCCCGCGGCAGTATCTTTGCGTAAGTTAGAGATGATATTTGCCACTTCAGCTTCATCCGTTGGAAGGAGAGTCAGCGAGTTAAGTGGTGACTTGTCGTTAGTGGTCTTCAAAGAAGGCATCACTCCATTACTCAACTTTAAGGCGAGGTCTCTACATATATTAGCAAAATATTCATTGACTTTATTTACAGATGATATACTATCTTTTTTCAAATTTAATAATTCCATGGGAGGGTTGTCTGTACAATTCGTGTTTATTATGCTCTTTATAACTTTCCATGTAGCCTTGGGGTTATTTTTAGCTTTGAGAAGTTCTTGTTTTTCATATGTTAATTTTATTTTTTTTAATAATTTATTACAAAAATTACGATACCGTGTGTACGTTATTTTTAATGTGCAATTGTTAGGCTCACTTTTAAGTTTACGACTCATAGCGTTTCTGTTACGAATACATCTAAGAAGACCCTGTGTAATCCATGGCTTTATCAATCTATTTTTAGAGGGGATGTGCCTAATTGTTGTGTATTGTTGAAGAATCTGGCCAATTTTCGACACAAACAGATCGGCTGCTACGTTCGCGCTAGTGGTGTCAAACACTTGACTAAAATCTGTTTTTGAAATTGCAGTATAAACAGAGGAATAGTCGATTTGAGTACGAGTCAACTTGCGTTTATTAGGGGTAGATTTGACTTCTATATTGAGTAGAACCGGGTTATGATCGGTGATACACGTGTCGAAAACTAGCGTTGAAGTTTTAAGCTTGGTTTTTAGAAAGACGTGATCAAGACAGCTTTTTTCACGAGTGGGTAGGACATGCGTAGGTAATGAGCCATGCAGAGCATGTAAGGTCAGATATTCATGAGCCTGAGAGGTTTGATTATGTGGACTTATATTTATGTTTACGTCCCCCATTACGAGAATGTTGCTGAAGTTTGCAAACGATGTGAGAATATTATTAAGGCTGTCCAAAAAGTTATCTATATTGTAAGTGCTAGGTGACCGATATATTGCTATTATAACCAGATTATTTATTTGCAGTTTACAAGTTAAGCAGTTAGCATCAGAAAATACCGGTTCAGCAACAGAATGTGTCAGGTTTGATTTAACGTAAATGATTATGCCATCATTTTGAGTCCGATTATGTTTTGTTTCATATGCCAGGTATCCTTCCAAAACGGGAATTATAAGTGTTTTATTAAGCCAGCACTCAGATAGGTTTATAATTTCCGGCGACATTTTTATGGTAATTAGGAATAGCCTAAATTCGTCTATTATGCGATTTACACTTCGTATATTAAGATGTAATATGTTGATAGAGTTACTATTGTTGCCTACAATAGAAAAACACCGCTCAGGTTCACAAATGAAAGACTTTTTTGTCCCAATCGCCTCTAGGTCTTCAGATATTAAGTTTATGTCCAACATTTATATATCTAACCACACCAAACCAATGCCTACAATGTCTTTGAAAAATAATTGTTCTATTACAAACTTAGCAACCCTTTGCTTGGCAACACTCGAAATAACTAGAACTAAATTACAAAATAAAATCATGTAATAATACTTATTTTTGGCATCTGTGTATAAACAGATTTGTATGTACGACTTGAATTTTTGTATGACTGTGTGTATCGGTTCTCTTATTTTTCGTGTAAAGTTTTGTTTAGAAGAGGCACTTGTGTGATGCAAGACTGGATATAGATTTATACGTTCTTTTTTCCAGGTAGAGAGCATATTTATAATTTTAACTTCAAATAATTGGAATGTACCATGTTTTTCTGGCGATAGGTCTGACCGTGCTCGTTTGTTAGGGTTGTTTCTGGCCATAATGTTAATAAAATCAGCATCGTATTCTTTTTGGCAATGAGATATATCAGGACTAGATCTCACTTTCTTTACCTCTGCAATAGGGGTAGGTGAAGGCGAGCGTTGTACAGACATTATTTTACTTTATTTATTTATATTTCAGCAAAATACCAAACGTTAATACGCCACACCTGTAACGCTTGAAATACTGTTTCGCGCGTACTCACATTTATATAATATAATCTTTTACAAATGCACTTGCGAACACAACAAATACCCCTTAATATTATATATAATATCGGTAATAGTGTTGTATGTAGGTGAGCTCGCAATACTTGCCGAGTCCTTGAACGCAGAGTCACTGTGTGAGCGATTCAAAAAATAACGATTGTCCTTGTCCCGTGGGGGTGAGGAACGACATCGCGCAACCAGCGCACTGTTCTCGTCGCTTTCACTTTTTGTAAAGTCACAAATCGCATTAAAAATGTTCACGTCACAATAGTTATTATTTATTGCTTAAGAAATTTTAGATTTGAAGTTCACTGTTTAAACAACTTTTATAAAATCAATTACACGTCTACTCTCGGCAATCTGCTGGCATAGGCCCGATGTTAGCATACCACACATACTTCAATACAGCTGGCTTAGGCCCAATGTTCGCATACCACACTGTCTGCTGGCATAGGCCCGATGTTAGCATACCACACAGACATCAAACTGAAAAACCAACGCAGAGCCCTCGGGATGCGTTCAAAAAGCGTAGAGCCCTCAGGATACGCAAGGTAACATAACAGAGCATTAGGCTATGCAGCGCGAAGCCCACGGTGAACTGCGGCAGTCTCGCCGTCAGCCGAAGCACACTGCAACCAGCAACTGCACGCCGGTGAGCGCACCATCGCGCACACAGCACGCAGCAAGGCACATGCAGCAGGTGCACGTGACTGACCACACCACCGTGTACACAGCACGCAGCAGTAGTACGCTGGCGAGCGCACTTCCGCGCGAACAGCACGTAGCAAGGCGCACAGCAAGGCGCACAGCAAGGCGCACAGCAAGGCGCACAGCAAGGCGCACAGCAATTCGCACGCAGCAGTAGCAAGCTGGGGAGCGCACCACAGCGCACACAGCACGCAGCAAGGCGCACAGCAATTCGCACGCAGCAGTAGCAAGCTGGGGAGCGAACCACCGCGCACACAGCACGCAGCAAGGCGCACGCAGCAAGGCGCACGCAGCAAGGCGCACGCAGCAAGGCGCACGCAGCAGTAGCCCGCTGAGGAGCGCACCACCGTGCAGACAGCACGCAGCAAGGCGCACTCTGGTGAGCGTGCCAGAAGCCAAGCATCGCGGCGCAGATGGCAACCAGTAGCTGCATGCTGGGAAGGGCGCCAGCATCCAGGCGTTGCCGCGTAGACGGGAACCAGTAGCTGCAGACCGGTGATGGCGCCAGGATTCATAAAATGCTGCGCACAGCCTCCAGCAGCTGTACGCTGACAAGTGCAGCAGCATCAAGCACAGCCGAGCACACTTCACGGGGTGAGCCCGCAGCAACTGCACTTACGAACAAAAATTAATGAGATAACTTCAAAAGTACAAGCTTCCTGGCTCAATTGACATAACCGTAACCGTTCGGTCATCCTTTGTCTACTTATGGCCACGCCACAACGCCATGAAAAGCTACGTCTCTTACAAGACCTCGAATAAGAGGTGTCGCCGCGTCAACCCGAAACAAGCAGGTTTAAAAGAAAGTATTAAGCACCAGTTGAAGCTTCCACCTTACATACGTCTATCCAACTCGCCGATGATTACGCTCGATGAGAATCATGTTGTGTAAGGTCCGACAATAACATTCTACCTGTTCATAAGATTGGTGCATTTCGAGTGTGATTAAGTGCTCAATTAAGAAATTGCTTACTTTAGTACATGTGACATTTCAAACGCACTTTTTAAACGCATTCAGTTACTTAAGAAACTCGATTGAGTCATTCGGTAAGAGCTTGGAGTTTGTGACTTATACTCTTAATTGGGCTTCAATCATTTCGCGATTTATTATAGCTGGTATCAATTTGTCAAAAAGTCGCTGCACTATACGTAATCAAAATAGCAAACGACTAGCATAATCCGCATAATTAGGGTAGTTGCTAGAGCTAGTACTCAAAAACACAAACAAACATTTGCAATATCGGGGTTTCTATGAGCACAAAGGTCCCAACTCCCTTCAAAACTTTGTCGAAGTGTGATCGCTCACTAATTCAACCAACACGTACATTTACGCGATCCCTTAGCACGATAGACATTCGTAAACATTCAAGTTTCAACATTGTGCACATTATGATCAGTTTGAAATAAAAAAAAGGTTGGGTAGATCTCACCGCACTGTTGATAAATAGCATAGCATCGACAACACGATCCGTCGACTGCAAAGATACCAGTAGGGCGTTCACCCGCCACTGGCAAGCTCCAATCAAGGCTCCAACAGGAGAGCGCCGGCCACACCAAGCAGCGATGCTCGCGCTGGCGGCAAAGACACTCGACGTTGGTGACTCAAACCTCCCGAGTGAATGCGATGCGAAGCGTCCAGAACGCGTCGAACTAGACTTCCCTTTACATAATTTGATAAAAGAATATTAGCTGTTGTTAGGCTGTAAATTCGCATTAGTAGCAGTTGCACGAATCTAGGGGTCAGTGGTACCCCTTAATTACCGCTGCTGTTAACTAATCACTAATCAAAACAATGCATAACCGTAATTAATAGAACATCACCGTACCGAACCGTAATAACATTCTGTTTATGTAGGGTAGTTGTCCGAGTCTGTTTTCATGAAGTCTAACAAATATCTGTTCGAGACGGTAACAACATTTTGAATTCCTTCTTTAACTTTAATCAACTACGATAGTTACTAACCACAATTTTGAGTCACCGTTCAGGATATCACTATACGTGTCAAACACTCAAGACGTCTTTACATAATCAACCGAATGATCCGTAAACGTAGTAAACATCTGCATGTATATTCAAAGTCGGGCAACTGTCTGAATCGGAGATCATATCACTTCTTACAAGATATTTGCCACATACATTTTTTTTACACAAAGCGATAGAAAGTCTTTTTATTTAATTACTTTATGAGCAGTCATTTGCAACTCATTCACTGAATCACGTCTTAGCATCTCGCTTCAGACAGTATCCAGCATGTGACTGTTGTCGCCACATTAAAAACTCTTATTTATTTTATTAAAAATAGGGACAAACTATAATAGATGATAACACAGTTCACTATTTAATAAAAATAAGTTAATAAATATTATTTTGACTGGTTATACCGGTAACGCAATACTATTGGTCGATGGATAAATATTAACAAATTGTGGGATTATAAAAGGGTAGGAATATGTTTAGAACGATGGACTTAAGTGCAAACAGAGGTACGAACAACTTGGCAGTTACTGTTAGTTAGTGATTTTCATAATTTATATCAGTGGTTTCGGGACTGTTTCTTACATGACAGGCATTCATTGTTCTGACATTTTGATTTTGATCACAGATTTTGAATAAGTGCTCTGCCACTGATAAATAAATATCATGTACTCATGTATCAAAGTAGGTCGTAAAAATTATGGGCGTTTACCGACTTCACCGACTGTATTGCCACGAAAGTCTGTAACAGTACCTGTATATTCCGGCGTAGTTATTACCCGCAAACGTTCTTCTAAAACTTTCACCCGCAAGTCAATCGTCTCGAGTAACCGTTGGTAAGAAGATGTCGAACGGCTTCACATCCTCATGGCGCGTTTACACGCTGGCGTTCAAACCGACATTCAACGAGCACATTCAACGACGCAAGCGTGTGAACAGGCTGTTTGTGCATGCCTGCGTGAATGTGATCGCGCTTGGCGCCGATCGGGACGACTAACGCCTGCGTTCACACGCTCGCGTTCAAACCGACATTCAACGACGCAAGCATGTGAACAGGCTGTTTGTGCATGCTTGCGTGAATGTGCACGCGCTTGGCGCCGATCGGGACGACTGTCGGTTTTTTGACACACTTCAAAGGGTGAATGTGCTTGTGTGCCTGTTTACACACACACACACACGCTCTCGGCCGCGTTAGTATAGTTTTCATCTTCGTGGCATACAGACGACGTAACGATCGAAATTAAATTTTGACGACACCAAATATATCGGAGTGGTCTGAACCTTTATCATGCATGAATCGAAAGCAAAAGAAGACTTCAGAAAGATGTTTCTGAACTATTCTTTTAGTAAAAATAAATATTGTTTATCAGGGCCCAAAAAAATATGAAACAAAATAGTGCCAATTCTTAGGATTAAAGTTAGTATTGATTGATTGACGATTAGAGAATTGTAACTAATCGCATATCAATGATGTGCAGTAAATAAAATAGATTTATGTATGCCTTAAAACAGTTACGAAACGCATTTAATGAAGAAGCCGCCCCCAATGCTTATCATGGTTAATTATGTTCATGTTTATTAGAAATAATAAAAAATTATATTCAAAAGTTAGCGAGGATAGTAAATTCATTCAAAGAGATCCCACTAAAGTAAGAAACGAATTATGTAAAAGCACTCTTCGATGTAAAAATAGTTATAACGCATGTCAAATAAAAAAATCAAATTTAAAGTTTTGGCTACTTGAAAAGTGTTTTTACACCATAAATGATTTTTTAATTGTAAAACCTAATAGTTTTAAGTAAAATTTCGCATGTATAATTATGTCGGGCTGTTTTTTTTTTTCAATAAAAATAGATCAAGGCCAAAGCAGTAGCTCCCACGAGATCTACGTCTACATCGTCTCCCATGTTTGCACTGACTACCATGTCCACAGAACACTAATACCGTACGGACCATGCCTGCAAGTGTGTGAAACAGGGCTGCCAGAGTGTAAATTGGATACAAAATTGGTATAATATCGGTTATCTTTTGTATCCTGTTTGTATAGTAGATTGCATTGCATAATTGGATACAATGTCATTGCTGATGTTATAGCGTAAAAAGTACGTACATAAACATAGAGATACTTAAAACAAATCATGTCTGTGATAAACTGTTAAATCCTTATACGTTAAAGTTAAAACACCTTTTACTAAAATCCCCAAAGAGTGACGTTCTATAGTTGTACAACACTGATTTTGTATAATAGTACATGATTTTGTATAATTTCCGAGTCTTAGCGGTATAAAATAAGTTGTCTTTACTGGCAGCCCTGGTGTGAAAAGCTTGCGTAGCACGCTGCGTGGCAGGCTGCCCGCCGAGCTGCGTGCCATGCTGCTTGCCAGGCTGCACGGCGTGCGTGTAAACGTACCATCAGGCAGCTTCGATGACTAGGATCTCGTAGACGCTACACGACTACCTAGTTACTTACCGCGACCGCTTGTCGCTGCACAGGTACAAGAACGCGAACGACTTAATTTCTTCATTACTACCTACCCACCTATTTGGATTTAGAATAAAAAAATATGAGAACTTGTGAGCGAATGAATCTTTATACCACTTCTGATATTGGAAAACAGTAGTGAAACAACTTAATTATGCTTACGCTGCTCAATTCTCGTGATTAATATATACTTGTAGTACTGTTTCGTATTTCTCGGCCATTATCACAGATATTTTAAAGCAAATGTAAATAAATCTGAAAAATAAGATTGTTAATTGACTGCACTCCCCACTCCACCGGACTCGGGCACTGCGCCTGCGCGCCGTTTTCCCTTCATTATCTGTTTCTGTGCGGTACCGGCCGTTACACGATATACGTTTTTTATTATTTCTAGCGAAAGATAGGGTTTTTTTTTTTAAGTTTTCAGTGTGCTAAAAGTGTCTTTCAAGATTGGGAGAAAGCGGAGATATAAGAAAAGGGATAATAGTTAAAGTCTGAACAAATTAACTCGTGACCTTAGTAAACGACGCCGGAGATATTGTTCTAGTTCTACGAGTTCAAAATATGGTGAGTTTTATTATAAATAGCATAGTGTTATTCTAGTTTGTTAGCAACTCGTTAAGCGAACGGGACTATGTCGCATATTGGTTTCTATTTGCAGAAGCTTCTTACCTACCCTCATTTTACTGAGAAGTTACCAACTACATATTATGAGGATCTATTCGTATCTTTTGTTAATTTGTAACGACAAATAATTTGCCTAGAAAATATGTGACGCAAATGTCTTAGGTATTGTACAACTTTAGACACTATGTGGCTGTCGTATTAGGTACTTCCGTGCCCGTGCATAACTGTTATCGCCACATCAAAAACCCGTATTTGTTTTATTAAAAAAAATAAATAAGGGCAAACTATAAAAGACGATACAACAGGTTACTATTTAATCAAAATGAGTGAATAGACATTATTATGACTTGTACCGGTAACGCAACGCCATGTCATTGAGTCGGTTGACAAAAGGTAGGCGTGCATTATAGGTTGGTAACAATCGCTTAAATGCTGATGGAGGTACGATCAACATAGCAGTTACTGTTATTTAGTGATTTTAATAGATCATAGCAATAGTGGTTAGATTGTTTTTAACATAAATCTTATTAAATAATAATAATACTCTTAAAGTAGATACCTACTTAACTAGTGATGCGAACAATACGTTTTGGGATTGTTACCTTCACCAAATATCAGCTTATTAAAGAGTAGATTGGTCGTTTTTTTACAATGTGTAACAACTTTTAACACTACGTGACTATTGTTAGGTATTCCTATGCCCATGTTAAGCACATAGCTTATAGAATAATATTATTCTTGGAGTGAATACCTACTCTACTAGTGATGCGAACAATACGTCCTGGGATTGTTACCTTCACCTGATATCAACTTATAACAGACTAGATTGGTCGTTTTTTACAATGTCTTACAAGTTTTGACACTACGTTGCTATTGTATTGGGTATTCCTGTGTCCATGTTGGGCACATAGCTTATATAATAATATTACTCTTGGAGTGAATATCTACTCTACTAGTGATGCGAACAATACGTCCTGGGATTGTTACCTTCACCTGATATCAACTTATAAAAGACTAGATTGGTCGTTTTTTACAATGTCTTACAAGTTTTGACACTACGTGACTTTTGTATTGGGTATTCCTGTGTCCATATTGGGCACATAGCTTATATAATAATATTACTCTTGGAGTGAATACCTACTCTACTAGTGATGCGAACAATACGTCCTGGGATTGTTACCTTCACCTGATATCAACTTATAAAAGACTAGATTGGTCGTTTTTTACAATGTCTTACAAGTTTTGACACTACGTGACTTTTGTATTGGGTATTCCTGTGTCCATGTTGGGCACATAGCTTATATAATAATATTACTCTTGGAGTGAATACCTACTCTACTAGTGATGCGAACAATACGTCCTGGGATTGTTACCTTCACCTGATATCAACTTATAAAAGACTAGATTGGTCGTTTTTTACAATATCTTACAATTTTTTGACACTACGTGACTATCGTATTGGGTATTCCCTTGCCCATGTTAGGCACATAGCTTATAGAATAATATTACTCTTGGAGTAAAGATCTATTCTACTAGTGATGCGAACAATACGTTCTGGGATTGTTACCTTCACACATAATACCTAATTATTAAAAAGTATATTGGTGGCTTTTACAATGTCTTAGGTAGTAAACAACTTTGGACTTTGGATCACTCCCTACAAAAACGACCATACCTACCGTTTTAATTACCTACTCTTTTCGAGCGTCGACCCCTGCATGCGAAAATGATCTTTAATGTTCTTAAAACACGATTATTATTGCCTCGCAATAGCGCAGGGTTGTGTTGCCGTAAGTGAGTTTAGGGTTACCTCTTATGTAATATTAAATATCTATATTTTCATAAAAAAAAAAAAAAAAAAAAGGCTATGTTAATTAAGTAAAACTTTATTACACAAAAAATCAGGTGTGTTACCCGACTTAGAAAAGTGTAACACTTAATACCACGTCCCCGTAAGTTTACTAATACGAAACACTTAACAACAAATCGCTTCTCCAAAAAACTTATCGCCGAAGCCACGCGACCTTGCTTAACCAAAACTCTAACGAGAAACATCAATAAATTATTCGATAAAAGAAACTTAAGGAATTTGTTGCAGCGTGATGTTATATAGCCTATAGCCTTCCTCTATAAATGAATAGTCCATCCAACACCAAATTTTAAGAATTTTTCAATTCGAACCAGCAGTTCCTGAGATTAGCGCTTCAACCAAACAAACGAACTCTTCAGCTTTATAATATTAGTATAGATGTGATGTAGTGATAAAACTAAAGAATAATGTTGCATATGTATATTGTTGATGCTCCTTAATTAAAGGTTAGTACCTACATCCAAATCTTTTCCCAATCAAACGCGTGGAATTCACTACACGAGTAGATGCGCCGTTGTCCTTGACGACAATAGTGCCGACAAAATCTAAAAACGAAAAGTTTTGGTCGGCTGGACGCACCGCTAGGTGCTGTGGCGTTTTGCTTTTGGAAAAAAAAAAAAAAAAATAAGGTACCTCAGTATTAAAGATTTTATTTCTTGTAGTTATGGCATTCTTATAAATATAAACTAATAAAGTATCGTTCACTTAAAAAATATAAAGATAAGGTATTTAGTACTTACCTAAGTATATATTTTTTCCATAAATAGAATCTTAAAACCATTTTAAAATTACGTATTTTCTATACTATTATAAATATTTAATAAGAATGGTAAACCATTATTAATTACTTTTATTACAGAATTAACTATTTGTATTCGAAATAAACACTTGATTAATTAAAATAAATGGTTTACCATTCGAATTAAGTAGGTATTTGTGTATTAAATATGTGACAGTGAAAACCGTATTAACTCTTATTTATTTGTAACAGAAACCAAAACATTAAAATAGAACAAAATATATTTGAAAACAAAAACAATTACAGATTTTGTTAATTTTTTCTCTTACTGTATCTACGTCCATGTACAGCACATAAACTACCAGAAACCATGTCAATTTGTCTGTATTTAAAGTGTATAAAGGTATAAAAATACGATTTTGAATTACGTAAAAATTCAAAAATAAAAACGTAAGCGCGCGGTACAGCTGTCGGCAACCCACTGCGCGAGACTGCGTATAGGGGCCGCCAGCGGCCGTGTGGCCGGTAGTTGTTTAGCGCACGTAAGTACATCGAGTGGCATAGGCCTGACCTAGTGGCTGTTGTAATAGGTATTTCTGTGCCCATATTAGGCACATATAGATACCAGATAACTACTGAACTAGTGATGCGAACAATACGTTCTGGGATTGTTGCCTTCATATAATAACAACTGCTTACCTACTACTATGTTACCTACAATGTATTTAGATAACATTACAATCTTGAAATTTATTCAGTATCTTCTCTAACAGGTTGGGATGGTTTTTTGAAAAGAAAAGAAAAGAAACGTTGGCCATATTTTTTGTTTTAAATATTTTTTGCTGAAAAAAAAAAAAAAAGAGTTAGACAATACAACTGCAATGTCGTGCATCGTAGGGGCAGCACACCATTGATGCAAAATATTCAATCTCCTCATAAGAAAAAAATAATTCGCGATATTTGGGAATTTGTGAACCAAAAAAAAAAAAAAATTGTCTATAAAATATATAAAGTTATCAGATTGTTCAGTTTTTGGATTGGAGTATTGCAGATAACGCTGTGAAAATAGTTGTCGAATTGTGAATTGTTGCGAAATTGGCCCACACAACCATGGTACCCCCTGTGCAATAAGTAGGACGTAATTAATAATTAATAATAATAATATATATATATATATTTTAGACTTCATATTGATTTGTTGTTTGTGGTAATTCCAAGTTGCAACAGAATTCACAAAAACGTTACCCTGGCTGCAGCAATATTATCAGGGCAGCAGTCACAAAATGATGTGTGTGTAGATTCGTTAGTCTTTAATACACAACTTATTTTAAACAATGGTTTAAATTTTGTAATAATCATAATCTTGACTATTTAGCTGCACCAGTTCCAAATATTCTTTGCTTCTTATCAAAACTATCAAAGCGGTGTAGGTAGAGTCCCGTCCACCACAACCTAATTATGAATTCACTTAATCTTAGTAGAGATTGTATTGGTAAATTTATCGAAAATGTTCCTTAATGGGGAATTAAGTTTAGAATAAAAAAATCTCATAGTGTCTCATAGTCTCATGTCATACCTCAACATCTAAGCCAAAAATGTTGGCGTAAAGATGGATATTATAAGAAAAACCTCAGCTCCATGCTGCGTGATGCATGCACGTCTTCATCTGTAATTTGCAAAGTTCTATAACAGAGATATATTGTATCTCACCAAGATAATTGTTTTGCTCTAGTAGTAGTATTTTTAAATAATAATGTTACTTATTTTGCCAATATTAAAAACTTGTATTTGGTATCGATTCACTTAAATATATTCTATAAAATGCACTAAGTTGATTAAGGGAGTTTGTGTTTTATTCAACAGGACTCTTAAAATCAGTGTTTTTTAAATGACACTATGTGCAAATCCAGATTTTGTTATTACTTTAAACATCTACAAGTATATATTAATCACGAGAATTGAGCAGCGTAAGCATAATTTGTGATAAAACGAACTTACCTGTTCGTGAAGTTTTATCATAATTATGCGAGCTGCTCAATTCGAAGTGATTAATATTAATAACCCTCCCGTGAGCCCCCCCCGACATTACAAAAAAATCTGTGTTTTGCTTATGTTGTCAATATTTGCCGAGGTATTATATTACTTACTCTAAACTTAATGAAGGGAAAACGGCGCGCAGGCGCAGTGCCCGAGTCCGGTGGAGTGGGGAGTGCAGTCAATTAACAATCTTATTTTTCAGATTTATTTAGATTTGCTTTAAAATATCTGTGATAATGGCCGAGAAATACGAAACAGTACTACAAGTATATATTAATCACTTCGAATTGAGCAGCTCGCATAATTATGATAAAACTTCACGAACAGGTAAGTTAGTTTTATCACAAATAATAAACAATATTTTATGCCTCAAAACTAATTCGCAATAATTTATCAAAACAGCAAGGAAAACAATAATAAGTAATTACTAAGTACTAAGACTAAGTAATTTTCACAAAGTTTTCACTAATATATAGAGTGATTCATGAGGAAGGTTTAGATGTATAATATCTACCCATGCAAAACAGGGGCGGGTTGCTAGTATATTATAGATATGAATGTATACAGAGCCTTTTAACAAATCGCTAGTGTCTTGCAAAAATCCCATGTTTAGTGAATGAGATTAGTATGAACGAAATTAGAATGGCAGTACGAAGTATGAAAAATGGTAAATCAGTTGGGCCCGACGGTATACCAGTTGAAGTTTGGAAGTTATTGAAAGAGGACGGATATCAGTGGTTGATTTTGTTCTTAAATAAGTTGTTGCATGAAGAAGTAATCCCTGATGAATGGTGTCTTAGTTCACTCGTGCCCATCTTTAAAAATAAAGGATATACAGGAATGCAACAACTATCGAGGAATAAAGCTCATGTCTCATAGTATGAAAGTTTGGGAGAAAATAATTGAAAGAAGAGTAAGAAATGAAAGTGCGATAACACAAAACCAATTTGGGTTTATGCCAGGGCGCGGGTCAAAGGATGCCATATTTACAATACGCCAACTATGCGAGAAGTACAGACACGTGCACAAAAAACTTGCATATGGTGTTTGTTGACTTAGAGAAGGCGTATGATAGGGTACCAAGAGAGGTTTTGTGGTGGGCTTTGAAAGAAGGAGTGCCTGCTAAGTATGTGGAATTGATTCGTGCTATGTACAGAGAGTCTAGCACGCATGTGAGATCGATGGCTGGAAACACCGAACAATTCAGTGTCTCTGTAGGCTTGCACCGGGGATCGGCTCTAAGTCCATACCTCTTCCTGTTGGTAATGGATGCTCTGACATGGGACATTCAGGAGGAGGTACCTTGGTGCATGTTATTTGCAGACGACATTGTGTTGGTCGGAGAAGACGGGTGCGAGGTCCAGAGCAGACTGGAAAAATGGCAACACAGACTGGAGAATGTTGGCTTGAAAATCAGCAGAACCAAAACTGAATACATGTTCTGCGATTTCGGCGGTCTCTCCAGTCCTGAAACCATTACGCTGGATGGAACAGCGATCCCAGTGTTCTCCGACTTTAAGTACCTCGGTTCTCCTCTTCAAAGCGATGGCGAAATAGACCGCACTGTACAGCATCGAATCAATACAGGGTGGAGGAAGTGGCGGCAGGTAACAGGAACCATTTGTGATCCTAAGTTCCCTATTAAGTTAAAGGGACAGGTGTATAAAACAATCATCAGACCTGCCGTCCTGTACGGTTCTGAAAGTTGGCCTACAAAGAGAACGGACGAGAGACGCCTGCACGTAGCCGAAATGCGAATGTTGAGATGGATGTGTGGTGTGACTAGGATGGACAAGGTGAGAAATGAATATATTAGAGAAAGCCTGAAAGTAGCACCAGTGGATGAAAAGCTGAGGAGCAATAGGTTATCGTGGTATGGACATGTGATGCGGAGGGATGAGCAAAATGTAGTGAAAAGAGTTTTATGTTTGGATGTTGACGGGTACAAGAGAAGAGGACGACCAAAGAAAAGATGGATGGACTGTGTGAGAGAAGATATGGCTAGAAATGGAGTAAGCAGAGAAATGACGAACGATAGACTAGAATGGAAGAATAAAACATATTGCACCGACCCCAAATAAAATTGGGACAAGGGTAGGCAGATGATGAGATAACTTCGTTTGGGAATAAAATAAGTTAGGAAATTAAGAAAGGAAACTGCATACCCACCTTTATGGTCGGAAGGGCAGGTTTACCGCCTCATAGGCAGTCTTTTTCCGCAATCAAACTTATAGTCACAAACTGATTTCCACGCGGGCTAAGCCGCGGACACAGCTAGTAAATAAATAAATAAACATCCATTGCGCAAGTTGTCTTTTGGTTTCGGGTTCGTAATAATATGTCCCGCTTTTATCACCTGTGACGATGTCATACTATTATACAGCAGTCGAGTTACCTCCCTTATACTTTTATATCAATAAAGATCTTATATACCTTTAGAAAAAGAAATCGTGATCGGAGTACAATTATACAGTAAGAAATAGCGCAGTAGGTAGCAGTACTTACACACGGACGCTGCATTGCTTATTAAATTAAATGGTAACATAAATGGATATGATCTAACGTACGAAGAAATGTAATAATTTTTTTTATATTTTAAAATACATACTTAAGAAATCAATAATCATCCTCCCACACATCCTCACACACGCAAATTCACAATAACAGTCATCACGTTGCCTATACATTAGACACTATATAGCCATCATACATAGACGGACGGACGTTTCGTTGCCGGCTAGGGTACCCCTCCACTACGCCCCATAAGGAACTTCGTTCCAAAATTCTTTAAATGTTTTCAAGTATTTTTTTAAGGATTAGTAGCAACATGCGTCACAAATCACAAATGACTAATTTTCTTGTTAACCCCTCCAGCTAAGCTAAAAGCTTGTTAGGAGTGGGTTCACGTGCCAGGGGATGAGGGGTCCGGATGCGCCAGGGGGGGGGGGGAGGGCGGATGCGCAAGGGGGGTTTGAATGTCTTAATAAAAGCTGTTCCCGGATCCCTCCTATTTAAGACGCAGTACGTCACACCGTGTGGTTTTAGTCGGTTCGATTCCGACACACCGCCCCACCGTAAACCCAGGTGGGGTCACGGCCCGAGGGGGTTTTCTCACGCACAAAAAAAAAACAAGAGGGTTGGGTTCACGTCGGTAGTGCACTGGGTGAGGTTCGAACCCGCAACCACTTGATCGCAAGTCCGACGCCTTCGTCATTGCGCTACCGCCGCGCCGCTGCAACATTATTCAGTTATACATAATTACAACTAGAGTCAATAAATGACACTAGAAAATCTGTTAATAATAATTACATTAAGGGCTTATATATATAACATAATTACGTTATTAAACATAATATGTAGAATCCCACAAATGATATCAACCAGTTGAACTCGCAGATAAATTAAAATGAAATAATGATTTACGGATGGTTTCATATATCCATTCTCTTTTGTTTAACATTGAAACGCGATTGGAAAATCTCCTTCTCCTTTATAATAATAGTATAGTTATAGAAGTACATACTGGGCTGAATACTAAACAATATCAACGTTCAGCAAGTAATTTAATCAAGTAAAGGCCAAGACGATAAGTTCGTACACCAATACATATAAGTTGACATTGAGGATGGAGCAGTAGATGCGGAGAGGGGCTCGTCACGTCACTGATCACACTCTTCTTACGCAACACCTGAAAAACAGTAATAGGTAAGAAACAGATAAAACTGTTTAACTAATAACATTGTAGCAACTGCTGCTGTTTGTGAAAATAATAAGAGATTGTTTTCTGCATTACGTCTGAGGGTCCGGGTAATCATTTTGTCGTGTAGTAGAATATAGATATATCCATACACACAAATAAATAATATTAATCTGTGAATGTGTACATTCTGTCAAAAAAGTATCGGGAATTGATGATTTAATTCTAATTCACAATTAAATTCAAATCATCTGGGGGCACGGCAGTGACCCCGCCAAGACGAGCCAAGCGAAGCGCAAGGGCACTACCTATCTTTTCTCGAAGCGCTATATCTAAAAAACCCCGATTTCGTCACTGACTTACAGATGATTTTCAACATTCTCAGGGTATTTTCGGAAGTTCTAGAAAGCTGATATTTGGTATTTAAGCAATTTTATTAAGTAAATTAAGTAATTTTATTTAGTATTAGTACACAAACAACAAAAACAATTTAAAACTTGAAACTTTTATACCCCAACCCCTTAAACTAGGGGATGGAAGTTTGTATGAGACTTCCGCAAATATTAATGCTAGAGGTCTGAAAATTGCTGATATAAGGACTCAAAATACATATTTCAGGATTTTTAGTAAATCACCCCCCATTTTTAAATTAGGGGATTAATTAAGCACGCGCAAAACGCCTAATGTGTACCCGCTATAACTGATTATAAACAGTAAACCAACAAAGAAACAAGGCAAAGATAGAGAGTGGGTATATGAAAAAAGGCACCTTTGATGTGCAAGTACGCCCCAAAAAAAGAAAGAAAAAATTAACAAATAGTTGCTTTTGACAATATTTTATATTGTCATAAGCAACTCACAAAAAGAAGTGAAATCCCACCAAAAACATTTTCATATAAAATGTTGCCAAGACGAGACTACGAGTATATGGCTCGCACTGCAAAAAAGTTATCAATTCTCATGTAGATCCAAGCTTCTAACTCTACACGCCCTAACTCTACAAGCCCTAACTTCACAAACTCTACACCTTAGTCAAATTATGTGGTCTGGCTGTTTCGTTACTACAAGAGCAATTGTATAACAGAAAGGTAATGAACAGTGAATACATTTTTCATCTTACGCCCATGTGACGGTAGCGAAACGGCGATAAACAAGCTTTGGAATGGTGACTTCCAACTGAACCGAAACCGAAAAAACTACGACAAAGTCGACAAAAATTACATTCACCGGATACGGTTCCAGCCGACTTTTTTCTCTTTCCAAAACTTAAATTACCACTTCGAGGTACTCGTTTTCAGTCGATAGCAAATATCAAAAGAGAATTCGAGAACTGAAATTGATTCTGGAAAATGCATTTAAAAAATGCGTTTTGATGATTGGATTATTCATTGGCGTAAGTGTATTACTTCTGAAGGGGCCTACTTTGAAAGCGATAGAATAAATTTAGAAGAATAGTTAACATTTTGTGTTTTATTGACTTTTTCCCAGTACTTCCTTGACAGAATAGTAAATCTTATATTTATAAACACGAAATACTACTCACTGATTAATCACGAAATCTTAGAAAGAACAAATTGCTACAAACTTGAAATCAGGTATTCAGGTAGATTCCTCATAGGAAAAATACCGAGTAAACAGCGGCTTGGAATTTTGCATATAGTGATATTGTAGAGAAGATTTTAAATTCTTGTATATCATATTCTCTTATCATATTCGTTGGGAACAGGGGGAATGTAAACAAAAATACATTTATTAGATATTTTGAAACATTGTCCAAATTAAATGTAGAAAGAATTGTAATGTTTACACTCCCACTGAGTAAAGGGTTGTCACAGGAGGAGAAATTTATAAGACATAGTTTAAATATAACTATGCATAATTTGACATGTCAAATTAATGTTCCAAATTATAATAAGTTTCATCTTATTGACACTAACAAGATTGTTAGTAATAATGTTTTTTTGACGAAAGGTAGACATTATCTTTCAATTTATTTTAAGAGACAGATAGCAGTATCACTATCATATTATTTTACAGTAACAGCCAAGAATTTGGCTAAAAACATTGCTTTTATTGAGCAAATTGATATTAATTGTAATTATGATTCTGCCAATTTGTTGGCAAACAATTATACCACTGACATATCATATAGTATATGTGACATTTAAAATAATTTAAATTAATTTCTAAGACAAAAGAGAGTACCTCTTGCAATTATCATTTTATAAATAAGTCTATAAAAAGCCAATATTTCAGCTCAGTGATAATCAAGTTAGCAATAAGTTTCATAAATTAATAAGTAATAATAACTTAAAATTCATAAACCTGGTTCACCAGAATATTAGGGGGCTGATGGGCAAAGACCTAGAAATAGAACTGTTCATGAACTGTAATGCTGTTGATATTTTTTTGCATTACTGAACATTGATTAAGAAGCGATCAGTTCATGTTCAATTTTGATAACCACCAGATAGGTAGCCCGTTCAGCAGAGCTAATGCAATACATGGTGGCTCTATGATACTCATAAATAAGCAATTTAAATTTAAAGAGCGCCATGACATTGTTAGTTTATCGGTTGAACGAACTGCAGAAATAGCCTGTATAGAACTCAAGCGTTTTATTGTAATTAGTGTATACAGACCTCCTTCAGTTTTGTATGATTGTTTTGAGTGTGTTATGGATTCAGTATTAGATAAAGTAACAAAATCTAAAAAAAAAGTAATTATTTGTGGATTTTTAATATTAACTTATTAGAAAATTCTGGTTTAGCGACTAAGTTCAGGACACTATTCCAGTCATATAATCTGAAGAACTTGTTTTTGGAGCCTACACGAATCACAGCCGCTACAGCCACATGTATAGATAATATATTTACAGATGTTGTAATTTAAGATAAGAAAATAATAAATCAGTTAGATTCTGATCATTGCGGTCAACAAATTTATTTTTACAATAGGAACGAGAAAGTGGCGAAGAGAAATATTGTGGCAATACCTAAAACTGCCAAACGTTTTGAAAAACATACCATACCATGTTAGATATAGATTCCAACCCTAATACTTCCTTCAATATTTTTTTTGATACGTTTTGTTCAGAAATTAATTCAGTTTTTACACCCAAAAAGATTGTAGGTAAAGGTAATGCCACATTTAGTGAATGGGCTACTATAGGCTTACACAAGAGCAGAAAGAGACTTTATGAGTTATATGATGAAAGAAATTTCAATAATAGTGAACAATTTCACATATATGTCAAAGAATACTCTGAATTGTTTAGGAAGCTTTGTAAATGAGCAAAGTCTCGTTTTCTGAGTTCAAGGTTTCAATGTAGCGATGATAAGGTTAAGACCACTTGGAACATTATTAATAGCGAGACTAGAAAGCAGCACAACCAAAGCAATGAATTTAGTTTGAAAATTAACAACAAATAAGTAACGTCAGATATAGAAGTAGCAGTAAAAATTTGGAAAAATTGTTTATGATCAAATGAGAAGTTTCTTTAATTGCCATAATTTGTTACATAATAAGCAATTCGGTTTTACAAGGGGTCGCTCCACAACTGATGCCGGTGTAGAGCTTGTAAAACATATATTTGATGCCTGGGAGGATGCCCACGATTCTCTAGTCATTTTTTGCGATTTATCCAAAGCTTTTGATTGTGTTGTTCATGAAACTCTGATCAGGAAATTATATCACTACGGTATCAAAGATACGGCGCTGGATCTTCTTACTTCTTATCTAAGTAAAAGGATTCAGAAAGTCGATATTAATGGCAAGCTATCTCCAGGGTCTGTGGTAAAAATGGGCGTTCCGCAGGGATCTATACTTGGGCCAATTTTGTTCTTAATCTACATTAATGACTTACCTTATATTGTTAAGAACAACCACGAAATAGTATTGTTTGCGGATGATACTTCACTCTTATTTAGGCTAAAACGTATGTGTACAAATTTTGACGACGTAAACGATGCTATGTCGAAAGTGGTTCGCTGGTTTAACGTTAACAATTTACTTCTTAATGGAGAAAAAACTAAATGTATCCGGTTCACTACTCCAAACGTTAAACAGGTGAAAACGACTATACTACTTAATGAAGACGAGTTGGAACTAGTGGATAGAACAAAATTCTTAGGCATTACTCTTGATTCTAAGCTTCAATGGGGCCCTCATATTGATAAATTATCAAATAGACTCAGCTCAGCAGCATAAGCAGTTAGAAAAATTCGTGAAACAACCAGATTAGTTTATTTTAGTTATTTTCATAGTATAATGTCGTATGGTATTGTACTGTGGGGGAATGCCGCCGATATTCAATCTATCTTCGTGCTGCAGAAGAGGGCTATTCGAGCAATTTATAACGTAGGCAGTCGTGATTCACTGAGGCAGAAATTTAAAGAAATTAACATAATGACGGTAGCGTGCCAATATATTTATGAAAATCTAATTTACCTTCATAAAAATAAAGATCACTTCTGTAAAAAAAGTGATATACACTCTTTTAATACGCGTAATGAACATAAACTTGTTGTACCTGCCTCTAGGCTTAAAAAATTAACAAGTCGTTTTAAGGTCAATGTGTGCGATATTATAATAAAATCCCAGATAATATTCAAATGTTAAGTCTAAACAAGTTTAAGTATACAGTAAAACGACAGCTATGCCTTAAGGATAGCCCTTAAGGCATAGCTGTCGTTTTACTGTATTGTACTGCTGTACTCAGTAGGGGATTATATACAGGATAAAAACGCTTGGGATCTAATTGTAATAAAAATCTAATGTGAGCTAATATGTTGCTTATTTTACATCTCTCATGTTTTTCTTTTCTTCTTTTTAATTTTTTCCTTAATTTTCAGTTTCCCTATTGTCATATTCTTTTTTAGTTCATTTACTTTTAATTTTAAAAATATAATAGCACACAACAAAATGATATGATATTTACTGAATAATGTTGAAACTGTCTGGTTTTTAAAATTAAAGTTTTTTAAAAAGAGTGACGGTGAGTTTGTTCGCCCGATTTCTTCTCACAAGGCTCAACCATATGGAAACGGGCGGTTATAGATCGAAACAGGCAGATGTGATATTATGCTATCCATTTTTGTTTTCTTTAATCATTTTACATTTGACGAAGCAAACTATTGTTGCGGTGACTCTGTGTGTGTTGATCTATAATTTTTAATTATAATATTTTTTTGAATTTGAATTTGCAATATTACGTTTTTAATTAATACATTTAAAGTTTTTGGTAATTTGTCCCCTGTGCATGAAAATTCATACTACCCTAATTTATATTTTAGTGTTTGAATTGAACTTTCTTGATATTACTGTCCCTAAATCCAGAATGGGCCCTCCCATTTTAGGGTTAGGCACTTATTTGTAAAATGAGGGAAAATGATATGGTTGGATATCCGCGGATAGACATAGTGTAATTTTTTTAATTTCTCCTCTTTTGGGTAAAATAAAGTAAGTACTAATGGTTTGTATAGTGTAATTTTTTTAATTTCTCCTCTTTTGGGTAAAATAAAGTAAGTACTAATGGTTTGTATATATAGTGGGTAATTTTTGGTAAAAGCATCACATTTGTACTTGAAAATATGCAGTCATATGAATGACACGCAGTGTAAATGTCAATTCAATCATGAAACGTGGAAATTCCAGCATCCAGTGATGGATTCTCAAGGAAATTATGTGCCGATGAGGTGTTATACAGTAAAGTTGTTACCGGTACCGCTGGTAAGGATGGCAGCAAAATCTGACAGGACTGAGAGAGCGGTGAGCTTAGCCTGCAAGTGTGACTGCGCCAGGGTCGCCAGCAGTGACGTGGAGTTGCTAATGGAAATGGAATAGAATATTCTTTTTACAACATCAAGAGCTTATACACCTCATACCTTTTTTTGTTGTGGCTGCACCTAATATTATAGCGTCAGTAGTATGATACTTTGTTCTGAGATAGTAGTACAATGCATATTAACATAAATTCACAGCTCAATCTTCATATCAAGGCCCGAATGTCCAGTCCGGGCTGCAGATAAATTAAAACTTCTTTATTTTTTGCCCCATATTTTAAAATCCACCACAATGTACGTAAATTAAAGAAAGGCGGTATCTTATCGTAAAAAGAAATATCATCTTTGATCTTGACCAGAATACGTATGTATAACTTAGACAATTAAGCGATGATATAGAGTTGTACTACTGGTTGTATTCCAACACCGTGCACCGGAGCCAAATAACTTACCATTGTGTACAGTGAGTTGGGTGTCCAAAGCACATCGAACAACATGTCGCCATCGTCAGTCCTTCTTACAGTCAGCGTGCGTGCACTGACTCTTCTGTCTCTGTAGATTGTCGCAGGGCCAGCAGAGCAAATCTCAACTACCTTAGTAGTGCAAGGGTCACATTTCTGTATTTCAACTTAAGTTCTCACTTCTTAGACGCTAAGAACGATCGTAAGACCGTATGGAATGGTTTCCAAGGCCATAAGGTTCTTTACATTATTTTAGATCAATTATGGGAATAAGGTCAATCTTTTTTAAAGGTAAACTCCCGCATTAGGAATGACTCCTGGGTCGCGGGGGGCTTTACAAACATACAAACAACGGACACACAAAGAACATCCAGACTCGGGTAGGAAGAGGAAGAGACTCGAACCCACGACCTATGGCGTAGGAGTCAGGGTCACTAACTACTGGGCCAACAAACCCATATACTTCTCATATATGGGTTTATAGCATTTATTTTTATTTTGGTCAGATATGTTTAATCCAATAAATAACTCTTCGCGGTAGATGTTGGTTAATCGTTACTTGCACCCGTATTCACAAACAATGATATTATGAGGTCTCTCAGTAAGCCCGGAAACATAGAGTCGGCTAATTCAGTTATTTAACAATAGGTACTTAAGCGATTGACAACGCCAAGCGTTAATTAAAAGGAACCCTTATGTAAAATAGCTCGACAGCTATTTTACGCAAAGCATAGCGTCGGTGGGAATGACAATTGATGAACATTGATTCCAGATTATCAAACTCCTTACAATGACTGCAGTAAGGACGAATACTGTACTTTTTGTACTCGTACCGTTTATTAATTTAAATCTAATAAAATTAACTAAAACGAACTTTCTAATGCCGGCTTTTTGTCAATTACTTGTGGCCTTAATATATTCTTTCCTCTTTTTTTAAATATTTTTTCCCTCTGCATCCTTACAGAACGATCATCTGCATCCTTACAGATCCTTACAGAATGTTCAAACTACACCGATTTTACTTTAAGCACACAAAAATCACCACACAATTATAGTACGAGAGCCCACTACCAACAACCATATCCATCAGACAGACGCAATGAAACAGTTTGGTAAAAAAAATTATCGTGGGAGAGCCATGCTTCGGCACCTATGGGCCGGCTCGACCGGTGATACCACGGCCTCACAGAAAACCGGCAGTGAAGCAATTTACTTTTCGCTGAGTGAGTGAGGTTACCGGAGGCCCTAACCCTTCCCTCCCCATCTCCCGTTCTTCCACCCTTCCCCTACCCCCACTTTAAAGGCCAGCAACGCACTTATGACTCTTGAGTTGCAGGTGCCCATGGACGGCGGTAGTCATTTACAATCAGGTGACCCGTCTGTTCGGTTGGCCCCGATTTAAAAAAATCATATTTGAAAATGCGGTCAGGTCAGAGGTTTTGTGAAAAAATTCTGAAGCTAGGTATTTTTGGAATCAGAATAACTAAAACTATGATTTTATACTGTTTTGACCGTAAATCGATGAGGTAAACATTTTTGTCATGGGCTCTCGTCGTACATGAGTTCTATTTATGTCATACACACATCTGTCAATCAAATACTGCAGAGATCTTAGCAACGGAAATAGACCAATCACAGATCAGTATTTGATGCAGAGCGTTCACTTAGCAAAGGGTAAAAACCGTTTGTGAATGACTAGGCTGGCCACAACGAACGCTACGAGAAATTCCTTCCATGAATCACCAACGAACATCCGTCAATAATAATAATAACTTCACACATCTCACACACGGCCGTCTGATCCCAAACTAGGCAGAGCCTGTACTATGGTAACCAGACTGCTGATAAACATACTTATATATTTCTAAATGCATACATATTATAGATAAATTACACCCAGACACAGAACAAATAATGGTGCTCATCACACAAATATTTGTCCTCGGTGGGAATCGAACCCATGACAAATACAATGACTTATGGTAATGATTGACGTTTGCATGAGCGTCTAATGGACGCCTTAGTGTACTCACGCGTGGCCGTCACGCATTCTATGGTTATAGACAATTGTGACAAAAGCAACTAGGTAGCTACATCGGTACACACATGCTTTGTTGATTATGCAGTGTAAACGGTAATACAAGTACTCATAATTATTTCAATTTTGTGGCACTTTCGGTTGGTTTGACAAAAATAAATAATTGCTAAATTGTTTAGCTTTTTCTAATATGTATATATAGAATTTATACCCATGTAATGACTTCGTTGCAACAAGTATAACATACCCGGAGGCGAGCAGGCTGAGGAGGCCGAGCAGAGGGGCTCCATCCGCTACACCGCACCACTGGGAACATGGCGATCATTCAGTTTTAGCTACTGATTAATGAATGACGTGTTGATTGTAGTCAGAGCAATGGTGCGTAAATGTAGCATCGCTCTGTAAACCGAATGGCTCTTGGTATTTGAGTTCCTGGGGTGATTTCTAACCTTTTGCACATTTAAACTTATGCCCTCAAATTGGTTGTAGCCGAGATATAGAGGGGTGGTAATTTTATTTTCGAAATTCGCCAGCTCGTTTCGGCTGGCAAAAAAAATGCCATACAAATCGGGTATAAACTTTCATTAAACCGCTGTTTTGTTCGGTTTAAAAAAGAAAAAAATAATAAATGTACCACCCCTGTTAGTGTATAGTTTCAAATTGCGCCTTTATCTGTACGACGTTCTCTCCTGCCAGGGCGCGGCCATTTTCAAATTGCGCCTTTATCTGTACGACGTTCTCTCCTGCCAGGGCGCGGCCATTTTCAAATTGCGCCTTTATCTGTACGACGTTCTCTCCTGCCAGGGCGCGGCCATTTTCTTTACTCTTGTTTCAAAGATTGCTTTTGCTAAACATGTCGCACGTAAAACTAAACTAATAAAGTAATTTTGTGCTTTCACAGTTAATTACTAGTTTCATTCAACAACCCCTCTATATCTCGGCTAAAGTCAATTTGGGGGCATAAGTTGAAATGTACAAAAGGTTAGAAATCACCCCAGGAACTCAAATAAAAAGGAGCCATTCGCTTTATAGAGCGATGCTACATTTATGCTACATTTATTTATTTTATTTATCTTTTTATCCGAGTCACAAATAATTGGTTTACTTTTTAAAGCATATTTCAAAGATATTCAAATCAAAAATAAAAAGAAAATGACTGATCTAATATTATAATTAATTAATCGAGAACGAGACCTCAACGAGAAGGGGACACTTAACTAGATGCTAAGTTTCAAAGTAATCACTTCTTGCTCCCGAAAATTAGGGTGGGGGTGTTTAGTGACTATGATAATTATACTGCCTTGATCTTTATAATATAGTAATAATATATATTAATAATAATCTTTATTAGATAGATGATAGGCAATAATGGAGTACTATAATTGCATAAGTAGAAGCACTTACAAGCATAAGGAAAGGTACCATCACGGCCGCAAAGTAGATGGAGCGCGACATGTTGTTGTGGTTTCCGCCACTCTCTGGACAAGAGTTGGAGAGCTGAGCCGATTTAAGCGATAGTTGCGCATTTCCATCACAATACCTATCGAGGAGAATGTGAGGTTGATCAACAATTAATGCGTGTAATCGCTCCACACGTAGTGCCAGCGCCTGGGGGACGATTCTTGTGGAAACTCAAACTTTGAGTTATTTAGATGTCTACAAAATTGTATTTAAGTTTCAAATATATTTATTGGATCGTCGAGTCTGTTGCACTTTGTTGTTTGTTGTTTAGTAAATCAGTGTCATTACTACAGATTATAAAACGAAGTCCCCCTCCGTATCTGTCTGTCTGTCTCTTCGCGATAAACTGAAAAACTACTGAACGGATTTTCATGCGCTTTTCACCCATAGATAGAGTAATTCATGAGGAAGGTTTAGGTATATAATTAGGTATATGTATAGGTATATAGTATTAATATTCTTAATGTTTTGTGAAAATTGGTTGAAATATGATGATGATTGTTGAATATGACTCTACTACCCGTGCGAAGAAGGGGCGGGTTGCTATTAGTAAATAATAAAGCTGACGTTTAACTTGACACATGCCAATGTCGTGAATTAATTTGACTAAAAAGAGCAATAATAAAACATTTTGCTTATTTTATAACTATTATGTGTGCAAGTGAATTAGCCTCCTTACGTCAGACGGCCGTCGCGTCGGCTGCAAGTACCGTTAGACAAACTAAAGTATAATGAGTTTAGCTTGTGAGAACACAATTGATGTCAATGTCACTCGTCATAATATATGGTCTCGTGCTCTCGATACGTGAAGGCTACGCGACCACACCGCACTCTTCCACTGTTAGCACAGTTGTCATTTCACTGACTGTGGTTGATGGTTGCATTTTCGTAGTCCGGGGTCTCGATTCCACTAGGTTCCGAGTCATAGTGCAAACACTTAGTATCGTCTACTGCCAGTGCGTCAAAGCTTTCTTTGGTGCCCGACAGAGCACGTTGTATTCAAACAACAAAGGCGAGAAGTGTCTTTAACTATAAAATCATATATTATAAAAATAAATGAAACATTCATTTATTTTTAAAGAGGACAGACCTTGTGATTTCGAACGTTGTCTGTTTCATAAATATGTATGCAGCTTATAATTCAACAAGAAAGAATAGAATAGAATATGCTTTATTGTACACCTTATACATAGAACTACAAATGATCTTAATAATAAAGTTAGGGTTAGGTACAAGGGGCGGTCTTATCGCTAAGAGCGATCTCAAATTCAAATTCAAATTCAAAATCATTTATTCCATTAAGACACTAAGTGACATTTATGAACGTTAAATTGAAGCTAGAGTTAAAATTATAGATCGGCACAAACATACGCCACAGCATGTACTGGATTGTCAAGGTAAATTAGGTGAAAACACCAAAATCTACTGCCTGCTTGTGTCGATCTATAACTTCCAGTTTCCAAAATGCGTAGGGCCTTATGAGAAGAATATTGGCAAAGAAACTCATGGCCACTCTTTTTAAAAGTCAGATCTTCAGGTACAATAGTGTTAGTGTTACACGAGAGGTAAACAGGATGCAAGCTGATGCCACCTGAATTTCATTTTATTGAAATGCTCCAAAAGCTAACGTGCTAAAAAATAAAAATCACTCAGTGATACCGTTGAAGGTTTGAACCTATTAAACATAGAAATCATTCAAGGTTCACATCTACCTTCATTCAGTTGCAAAATCTACTCTGTTAAAAATAATTCGTGACTGGATTAAGAGGCTAGAGTTGCAGTTGATCGAAACAAAATAATAGTATAGGCTAAAGCATCGCTGACTAGGCCGACCAGTCACCCCAAGCAGCACCCGTTCACGAGTATGACGCATGGACCAGCCATCATCTCCTTCGCCATAACAGAGGGTAAGAAATGACCCGCCCCATGACGACGCCGAAAGCAATGACATTTCAGTGAGCATGACGAACCATAGTCGAGATACTGATAAAAATCACTACTAGTCAAATTACCATAATAATCGCCACGCATTACTTTCAACTGACAATGGTTTGTTAATAATTTAGCTTAATTATAAGACAAAGAAGTTTGTGTGTATATATCTAATGACACCTTAAGCCCAAGACTGTTTGTCGTTTAGATAATTGTTGATCGTATAGTAGGATTTCCTAATAAGGTGATTTTTTACCGTTAGCTTGAATTTATCTACAGGAAGGTCGATTACATGTATAGGAATTTTATTATAAAAACGTATACCAAGACCTTCGAACGAGTTGTGTACTTTATGTAAGCGATGATAGGTCCCAACGAGTTTAGACTTGTTTCTTGTATTAATATCGTGTATATCACTATTTTTCTTATAATCATTAATGTTGTGCCTAACAAACATAATATTTGCAAATATATATTGTGATGCAACAGTTAAAATACCTATATCCTTAAACAACTCTCGAAGAGAGACTCTAGCACCTAAATTGTATATGGAGCGGATGGCTCGTTTTTTCAGAATAGAAATCGTTTCAACATCAGCCGCCTTGCCCCAAAGTAGTATTAGGACCCATAGGACATAACGCTGTGAAAGTAGCTAAAATAAACTAGCCTAGCTGTGTCCGTATCAGTGAGCTGACGTTCCTTCCATACTGCATAAGCTGCCGAACTAAGTCTACCTGCAAGGCTGTCTATCTGGGCTCCCCATTGTAGTTTACTGTCTAATGTAATTCCTAAGAATACTGTTGAGTCTACAATACTTAACATTTCATTATTTAGAGTTAAATTAGTACCTAGCTGTTTTACATTTGGCATAGTAAATCTCACACACTTTGTTTTATTTGAATTTAGTAATAGATTGTTAGTTGAAAACCAATTTAATACATCATTTAGTGCCCTATTCACATCGTCAAAATCTGTTTTCTTACGATCGACTTTAAAAATAAGTGACGTATCATCAGCAAATAGAACTATATCACAGAGATCTTTTAAATAATAAGGTAAATCGTTTATATATATACGAAAAAGTAGAGGACCTAGTATAGAGCCCTGAGGAACGCCCATAGTAACTGGTAATCCAGAAGACCTCGCACCATTGACATCTACATGTTGAATTTTATCCTTCAAGTAGGAAACAATTAGTTCCAAAGCAATACCATTAACACCATAATGATTAAGTTTAAGAAAAACCGTGTTATGTTCTACACAGTCAAAAGCTTTTGAGAGATCGCAAAATGCACCTATCGCATCTTGCGAATTCTCCCATGCATTAAATATATGTCTCAAAAGAGTTGCACCAGCATCAATTGTTGAACGACCCTTTGTAAAGCCAAATTGTTCTTTGTGAAATAGATTATTTAGATAAAAATGGCTTTCTAGTTGTAGCAAAATAACTTTTTCAAACATTTTACTAATAGCCGGTAACATTGAGATTGGCCTAAAGTTACTTGGTTCAGTTGTACAACCCTTCTTGAATAAAGGTATTACTTTACTATACTTCATCAGGTTAGGAAAAAACACCAGAATCAACACATCGATTGAATATTATAGCTAGAAATGGTGCTATATCAATTTTAACAGTTTCTATTAATTTAACAGAAATTCCCCATAAATCCCCTGAATTCTTAGAATTAAGAGACTTAAACGTTTTTATAATGTCTGTGGGGTTTATGAATTCAAATTCAAATAAATTCTTACAGTCGTTTACATCGGCCCTTAACAACAATTCAGACCTGGACGCACAAGAATTCAAGGTACTGGTTGTACTAACGGGTATATTTGTGAAAGAGGTATTAAAAGATTCAGCTATGTCTAAGTTGTTTGTTATAAACCTATTATTAATATTTAATTTTAAATCATTATCTCGTGGTTTACTACGTCCAGTTTCATTATTAATAATGTTCCATGTAGCTGTTATTTTATTATTTGAAGACTTAATCTTATTACTTATATATAAAGACTTTGCCATAGTACATGTTTTCCTAAAAATCTTTGAGTAATTTTAGACATATTCATGAAATTTTGGGTCAAAATTACTTTGTTTCATAGCATATAAATCATACAGCTTTTCTCTACTTTTGTATATTCCTGTTGTCGCCCATTCACAGAATGTCGTTTTGGCCTTTGCATTATTGTTTTTGACTTAAATATACTGTTAAATTCGATTTCTATCATATTGAATAAGTAGCCGTAAAGCGTATCCGGATTTCTTTGAGTCCAATCTAAATAGGAAACCTTACCACTGATGTTATTACTAAAATTCAATAATCGGTTACTAGTCGATGTTCGAAATGTAACAAATTGCCCACAGTGATCAGATGTTAAATCACTTAAAATTTACCTATTTATATATTCACCATTGCTAAAGATGTTATCTAAGCAAGTTGCCGAGTGAGAAGTAATTCTTGTTGGCTTAGAAAATAAATAATTCAAGTCAATGGATTCAAATAGGCTCACTAATCTTATACTGATAGGACACTTTTCTAATATATTAATATTGAAATCTCTACAAACTACCAAAACCTTACTACTGACACATAAACTCTTCAAAACTTCTTCCATAACTATCTCAAATATGCTAAAGTCACTCTGTGGTGGCCTATACACACTAACTATAATATGGTGTTCCAGTTCTACTCAAGAAAGTTCTACAGTGCGCTCAGCAGACAAATTTACAACATCCTTCCGGTTTTTGCACTTAATACTATTACGAACAAAAATTAACGACCCTCCATGAATTGACTTCCTTCTTACATACACACTTCTAGCAGAATAAAGTTCATTATCAAGTATTAACTGGTGTGCCTGTAGCCAATGCTCTGTGATACAGAGCACATCAACATTATATTTATCAAAAAATAAATCTACTTCTAAGTCTTTCCTAGATAATCCTTGAATATTTTGATGAACTATGTTTATGGTCATTGACTTTTTTACTTTATTGCTATAATTTGTATTTATTATTGTATTTCTACTAACAATACCATTATTGTGTAAATGATTTGATATGCAAGAGATAGGCTCTATTGTCTTAGCAATTAATTTAAAGAATTCAGGTCACAATGTGCGGCGAAGCTATTGCCTGAATTAATGTTAATAACGTCATTGTTAATTAGCTTAGAAGGAGCACTATATGAAGCCAAATCTTTGGCTACAGTTTTCTTACATTCTAAGGGGTGCTCTATAGGAGCTGTCAAATTAGCCAAGTTCTTGGCTGTTATTCTAAAATAATATGATAGCGAAACAGCTATTTGTCTTTTAAAATAATACGGCAGATAATCTAAACTATCTGTGGTTAAAAAAATATTATCATAGACAATCCTATTGATGTCAATTAAATGAAATTTATTATAAAATCTACCATTAGTTTGGCTTGTTAAATTAAACATAGTCATGTTTAAATTAATCCTATTATTTTTTCATGTTGAGACAACCCTTTGCTAATTGGCAGTGTAAATAGTACTATTTTATTTGCATTGAGTTCCGATAATTGTTCAAAGTATTTTATGAATGTTTTTTTATTTACAGTACCCCTATTGCCAATGAAAATTATGAGACTAGTATTTGTATCAAAATTTGCACTAATAGCCTTTTCTAGAATCATATTATATGCTAGGTTTGGCATACAAAAGTTGCTAAATGAATATTCCTTATTTGAGTTTGTCATTTACTCTCTACCAGATAATCATACATAGTCCGCCAAAATGATGTATACAGTTATTGCGATAAATCGTGTAAGCGATAAAAAGAACATGATGACGATACGATCATTAGTAGTATTGCTCCTCTGGCAATTTGATAGAAATGATCCAAAATATCAAATGACAATCATTCAAATTAAACTACTTTTAAAGGAATATAGCGTGTTTTAACACTCGTTATTTTGATATTTACACAACTTTCTTGTTGCTTCTCAGCTCCCATTGTTATACGTCGGCAATATATATTGGGGCGTATAACACAGTGCTATTTAGACCCATACTAAGTGTGTTCTAAAACACAGATAAACATTGATTGGGAATCGAACCCGTGACTCCTTACATCGTAGTAGAACGGTATTCCAAAACGTCACAGTATGTTAGATAACAAATATTAACCATTATATAATCGGGTAGAATTAATTTAATTGCGATGATTGACATTGGAGCAGGGAATGTCACCAAATAATAAAAGGATCTTGACCAAAAGTGGGCCAGCAAAGTTTCATGTTGCAACATCGAAATAGTATAAAACATTTCAATTTAATTGTTTAGCTATTTTATGATATTATGAATTTGATATAATTTTTGTGATGCTTTTGTTTAAAGGCTCATTCCTACGTAGCTCGTACAAATGAAGAGAACGAAACGTCAATATCATGACTTTAGACGGATATAATGCGTAGAAATTGTTAACTTACTGTTTTTATTTCAATCATAATTCGACGAAAATAAAATGCCATCAAAAACAAAACTTGTAAAAAAACCAAGTCTCGCCACTCAGTTCTTCTACCTTAAAAAGTTGTGAGATCCATGTAATACCAAGTCGGTTAATTTATTCAGTCAATACTTAGGGGACCTTTTGTCTTAAGTTATTACGTAATTAGCTAACCTAACAACATCTCTATAGTGACCATATCAATATTAAAAATCTTTTATGTTTTAAATAAAATAGAATGACTTGGCAATCGCACTAAACAATCTTATTTAATATAATAGGTATGTATTACTTGTGAGATAAATTGTAGCCATCAAAAACAAAACTTGTAAAAAAAAACCAAGTCTCGCCACTCAGTTCTTCTACCTTAAAAAGTTGTGAGATCCATGTGATACCAAGTCGGTTAATTTATTCAGTCAATACTTAAGGGACCTTTTGTCTTAAGTTATTACGTAATTAGCTAACCTAACAACATCTCTATAGTGACCATATCAATATTAAAAATCTTTTATGTTTTAAATAAAATAGATTGACTTGGCCATCGCATGACAAATACAATTTATATTTTTGACAAGTCTGAACTGTAAATGATTCTTAGTCTATTGTATTAACAAATTGAGGATTCCTGCGCTTTAATACTTCCAAAGTCGACATTAATTAAATGTAATCCGCCCAGACTTGTAACTATCGAAAGTGCCACGTAAGCTTGACCGGATGTGAATACTGCAGAACCGATATCTATCAGCGCATTATTTAGACTTATGCCCTGACTTTTGTGTAGGCTATACATATGGGAAACTGTTCGCGATGAACATACGCCCTATTAATAATTTCAAATTTAGTTTTGACCGGACCAAGCTCGTAAACATGTTCTTTATTATGTCTGTCTGTCTGTTCGCGATAAACTAAAAAACTACTGAACGGAATTCCATTCGGTTTCCATTAATGGTGTATAATTTATACTCGTGCGAAGCCGGGGCGGGTTGCTAGTGTTATATAAATGTATGTATACAGAGCCTTTTAACAAATCGCTAGTGTCTTGAAATTTCCCATTACGGACACAACCGTCAACAACGTCTGCCCAAGTTCGGGTGGCTCACGCCACGCGGCGATAAGCGATGTTTCCCTCCCCTCGCCCGCAGTGCGCCCAACCGCCCTGCCCACGTCAGACCGCACAATTTAATATAGTCGTAACTTTTAAAATATTTGACCATATTATGTACTTTAAATGACAAAGTTTATCTACTTTGAATATCAGAAGCGATAAAAGTATTTATTTTGATAAAAATCAATTTGTCACTGCTAAATGTGAATTGGAAATGAAAAATCAAACTTTATTGTATTTATGGTTCACTATTTTGGTAATAATGGCTTACACATAAAAGATAGATATATACTGTCAGAGTTTTTTGTAGAACTCTTTAGGAGAAACAATCCCACCGTACATTATATTCATAAAACTTTTACAGTATTCCCACCGCACACCAGAATAGCTCGCAGATGACAGATTTTTTTTCGACTTACTTAACATTTATCATTACATTTTGGCCAATATGCACAATATCTTCACAAATTATAGCCTATGTGTTATTCTGATATATAAACTATATTATTGTAAAGTTTCTTTAAAATCCATACAGTTCTTTTTGCGTGAAAGAGTAACAAACATTCATACATCCTCACAAACTTTCACGTTTATAATATTAGCAGGAGTAGGATATATTATTATAGGTATACTGATTCATTCACCGCAAATGTAACTTTGTAATCCTATACATTTATATGGGACTACAAAGTTATTTATGCAGTTGGTGTATCCAGAAACCTGGACCGAAATTACAAAATATTTTAGTTTTTCCTTGATTTATACACTAAACACTAATTGTATTCGAAATTTGAAGCTGCTATGTCTGCTAGAAGTGCCTTAGAATTTTGATGATCGGTCAGTCAGTGACTTACAAAATTAAGGAACTTTGACTAGTTATAATTCTTAAGCTACTGGTTCAAATTGAATAAAATTTGAAATATACCATGTTTATACGATGGCTGCTTGGTTACTGAAAATTCAGGTTTCTAGTTTTATCCACAACCAAGTTATAGGGGGTCGAAAATGGCCTGAATTGCTTCGAGAAAAGTAAGGTACGGCCATGCCTTTTTTTTGCTCGACTTGGCGGGGCACTGCCGTGCCCCAGATAGCTATTGTTATATATATAGCTATTGTTTAAAATTTACGGTAGCGATAGCTATTGTTTGATATCGAAGTCAACAAATATGAATCGATTGAATTTAAGTCCCTGAATCACATGGTCGTAATGTGAAAAATTTATTCACTGTTCATTACTCTTCTGTTATACAATAGTTCTTGTAGTAACGAAACGGCTTGACCACATATTTTAACTAATGTGTAGTTTGTGAAGTTAGGGCTTGTAGAGTTAGGGCGTGTAGAGTTAGAAGCTTGGCTCTACATATGGTCTCGTCTTGACAACATTTTACATTAAAATGTGTTTGGTGGGATTTCACTTCTTTTTGTAAGTCGCTTATGACAATATTTTTATATTTGGTTTATTAGTTCTTTCTTTTTTTTTGGGTGTATTTCTTGCACATCAGAAGTGCCTTTTTTCATATACCCATCTCTATCTTTGCCTTTTTCTTTGTTGGTATACTGTTTATAAACAGTCACAGCGGGTACACATTAGGCGTTTTGCGCGCGCTTATTTCCATCCGATAATTTAAAAGTAGGGGGGTCATTTACTAAAAATACTGAAATATGTATTTTATTATTTATAACAAGGAGTCCCTATATCAGCAATTTTCAGACCTCTAGCATCAAAATTTCCGGAAGTTTCATACAAACTTCCATCCCCAGTTTAAGGGGTTGGGATAAAAAAGTTACAAGTTGTAGAATTTTTGTTGTTGTTTGTGTACTAATACTAGCTCACATACTAAATTTCAGCCTTTTAGGACCTCCGAAAGCACCCTAAGAATTTTCATGATCATGACGAAATCGGAGTTTTTTTTGGATATCAACTTCTTGCAACTTCCTGTGTTGTCTGCCTGTATGCCTGTCAGGCACTAACACATATTTTATGTCAGTTCATTTTTAACGGAGATGGTGTTACTTATACTTACATTCTTTGCATAATATGTTTTCCGTTTAGGCAACAGGTATTTTTTATAGGTTTCCTATAGCTGCGACAGAAAGCATCGTGTGAGAGGAGTAGGTTCGCGAGTGTCGTGAGATGGGTACGCGACGGGGTGATCCCCTCTTTGTGCGTTGGTTTGGTGTCGCTGTGAGGGGGGAGGGTGCAGCAAGGGTGTGCAGGGCGCGGGGCGATGGATCGCGCCAGCAGTTCCGTCGCGGCGCCCAAGAGACGCGGACGCGCGCGTGTGTGTATGTGCGTGTGTTTAGTGTAGCTACGCTCCGCGCCCCGACATCGGTGAGTGTCGTACTAAATATATGGTTTAACTAACTCACAACACGAACACTTTAACACACGTTTATTTGACAAATACTAGCTAAGGCTAAATAATTTCTGATCATACAAATAAAATTAAAAAGGTTTGATTAGAAGTAGGTAATTTATTTTTCAAGTTTGGTCGATAAATGATTACAAATTTTTATTTCTTAACGATACACTGTTATATAATGACACCTCTCCTTATGTGTAGTCGTCGTTAGACCTTGGGGGTGGTATTGATGAAGATCTTATATAGACCGATAGACGTGATGGCTGTATGATACTCTTCTTCACGTACTCTTGTGGACTAGAACCCAAAGACCATCAGTCATTTGATGTTAATAAGTTCTAAAGTGGAGAACTGTGCCTAAAAAATAAATTTTCATCCTTGCCATTGATAAAGTCAACGTTACCTATTGAGGCGTCAGGGATATATATTTTTGCTCAAAACGTACTATAAAGATTGATACTACGATGATCTGAAACAAACATAAGGATATCATTTTCGTTTTGACAATGGAAGCTCAATGTTATACTATCGAAACCCCTTTGTGTGTGTGGCTTTCACAATAAATGTTTTTATATACTATATTTTACAGTATTATTATTAGCAACTGTAAGTTTTCTGTTTTCATTGTGTTGTGTATCCTGTCTTGACTAATATCATAAATGCGCATGTTAGTTTGAGTGTTAACTACTAAACCCATCGTCATGAAACTTTGCATTCACGTTGTCATTGGTACAGAACAAGACATAGGGTACCTTTTATATAAAAAAAGTATTCAGACATCTGAATTGATCGACAATATGAACATCGACGCGAGTGACGCCACGGCTAAAGCTAAAGCTTCACCGCTACACTCAAAATCTTTTTAATAAAAAATTAAACATACGAAAAGAACTAAAAAGCAAAAAATAAATAAACTTTAAGTCTTAAGTATTGAGCTTATTTACATAAACTATCATATTTTATATAAACTCATTTTGAGTCGGCGCCAAACAACAAACTGATTAACTATCAAAATTTTGTATGTACCTACGTAAGTAATTAATCATTTTATTATTTGGCGCCGACTCAAAATAAGTTTATATAAAATTTGATAGTTTATGTAAATAAGCTCAATACTTAAGACTTAAGGTTTATTTAATTTTGGTTTTTAGTTATTTTCGTCGGTTTAATTTTTTATTAAAAAGATTTTATTTTATGGTTTTTTTCATCGTCAGCTCAGCTACATGATGTGATGATTTCTAAACGCAATACCTGATAAAGTAATGAAAAGTAAACAGAAAAACTATTCGTTCCTACAATTTTCGAAGGGTTTCTGTCAATTTTTTCAGGATCCCATCATCAGATCCTGACTTCCTTGACATGGGACCACCCTTGAGGTATAACCTATCTAACAAAAAAAGAATAAGCAAAATCGGTTCATAAATAACGGAGTGAGGGCTGAACAGAACAGACATAAAAAAAAATAATAATAATATTATACGTTAAAAACGATACCTAATTTAAAAAAGTAAATTAGTTCATATATTTAAAAAAAAGTCCTAAAGCAGAAAAGGGTGCCAAAGAGGGATTCGATCCGGCACCCAACCTCTTAGAGATCGTTCTCTACACCAGATAAGTTAAACGCTCTGTAATTGAGTTTGAAATAAGTATATACATTCTACTAACGTTACAATGTTATTAGTACACAAACAACAAGAAAATTCTAAAACTTGGAACTATTACCCCCAACCCTCTAAACTATGGGATGGATGTTTGCATGTAACTTCCGCAAATTTTGGAGCATTGCTAGAGGTCTGAAGATTGCTGATATAGGGACTCCTAGTTATAAATAATAAAATACATATATTAGGATTTTTAGTAAATCACCACCCACTTTTTAACACTTTCCCTGCTACCCTTAAACTAGGGGATGCAATTAAGCGCGCGCAAAAGGCCTAATGTGTGGGTACACCGTTTCGCTACCGTCACATGGGCGTAATAGTTCTTGTAGTAACGAAACGGCCAGACCACATATTTATACCACATAGTTTGTGAAGTTAGGGATTGTAGAGTTAGGGCGTGCAGAGTTAGAAGCTGGGTTAGGTCTACATGAGATCTGATAACTTTTTTGCAGTGCGAGCCATATGGTCTCGTCTCAGCAACATTTTACACGATAAAGTTTTTGGTGCGAAAGATTTCACTTCAAATAACAATATTATGATATCTAGTTTGCATACGACAAAACTTATGTAGCGCCCTATAAGCGGAACTTGTTATACTAGTGTTATCAGTGGGTCCACTGGCGCGCCCCGCGTAGACTACTGACTAGTAGCGGTAATTAGCGCGCCCCGCGTAGACTACTGACTAGTAGCGGTAACTAGCACGCCCCGCGTAGACTACTGACTAGTAGCGGTAACTAGCGCGCCCCGCGTAGACTACTGACTAGTAGCGGTAACTAGCGCGCCCCGCGTAGACTACTGACTAGTAGCGGTAACTAGCGCGCCCCGCGTAGGCTACTGACTAGTAGCGGTAACTAGCGCGCCCCGCGTAGACTACTCACTAGTAGCGGTAGGTAACTATGCTAAACGAATCTGGCGACTTTAATTCGAGCACAAAATCGTAGCAGACTCAGTACTTTATCAGTCATAGAATTTTTTTATTGCTTTGTCTTTACGAATTGATTGTTAAAAGAAATAAAAGCATATGCAGGTACAACTATAAACTTACTCGGGTTAAGTTTAAAGTTGTGTAAGTGTAAGTGTAAAATGTGTAAAAATGGGGTAAGTAAGCAATGGAAAGAAACTATGATGTATTTGGCATACAGACACTCAAAGTTTCACATGAAAACAATAAAATAAAAAATAATTAAAATAGGCAGTCATAGGACTGCTGACAGAAGTGAAAACTTCAAACGACGTATCACATAAGTATGACCGTGACGCGAACCCATAACTTTTGCCCCTACCAAAAAACGCTCAACGCGGCTAAAGAAGTTTTCAATCACAATTCGGTACGAACTTCATACTTCTAATATTAGCACGATAAACTACTAACTACACACACTAACCTCACAATGTGAACCAAATAATTGTTAAAATAATTATTATTACGGACCAATAATAACTATTAAATTAATAATGACAATTATTACTAGATATTTATTAAAAGCTATACGGTTTTACTCACGTTTGTATTTCGGGGATGCCCGACTAGTTTCGGACCCGACGGGGGCCCTTTCTCAAAGAGTGAAGCGTCCTGCCGCGACGGTGTCAGGCGTCACACTGGGTTTACAACGCTGCCACCGGTTCCTTTGCCTTTCGGAACGTGCGGATGTAGACAGTTGCGTTTCCGTTGCGTTGTGTGATGCGCTGTTGTTACCAACATCCACCGCGGTGCACACCATACTAACCGTATCACTTTTTATAAGGTCTGTCAGGTCTGTCTCATGGGATGTGAGTTTTAATGCCGGCCGCCAGGCAGGGGGCAGTGACCAGCCACTGTCTCTGTTGAAATTCGGACGCCGACTTGTCTCGATTGCTTCGCGTATTTTTCGCGGTACGAAATATTTTTCTCTCGCCAGTACGGAAGTCTTATCGAAACGTATGTAGTGAGGCGTGTACGTTTTGCATGCGTGTTCAGCGACGGCCGACCTGTTGCAGTCCATGTTTTTCATACATCGTATGTGTTCCTGTAGTCTGGTTGCGATGCTACGACGAGTCTCTCCTACATAGCTCAAGCCACAGTCACAAGGGATCGAGTATACACCGGGGGCCCCCAGTGGATCAACATCCTTTGGGGAGCGCAATAGTTCTCTAAGTTGTCCGGGTGGGCGGAAGATTGTTCTGATACCGTAGTTTCGGCTTAATGTTCGCCCAATCTTATCAGTTACTCCGCGTATGTATGGGAGTAACACG
Source organism: Callimorpha dominula (assembly GCA_949752705.1). Classification (NCBI taxonomy): domain Eukaryota; kingdom Metazoa; phylum Arthropoda; class Insecta; order Lepidoptera; family Erebidae; genus Callimorpha; species Callimorpha dominula. The sequence continues at coordinate 14,260,335 of OX457016.1, read as the reverse complement.
GGGTTTCGTTCTACACCGGGTGTCCGTCGATTGACTACCGCGCCCGCAGCCCGGGTACACTCCCTCCACCGGTATCCATTCTGCTCTAGTGTGTGACGTAGATGTTTCATTTCGTCTTCCAGATATTGTGGGTCGCAAATGTTGAGAGCTCGGTTTATTAGAGATTTAGGCACAGAAGATAGGTGAGAAGTGTGATGGTGGGAGTCAGCTCGAACGTACCTGTCCTATGTGTTGGTTTTCTATACACCGTGTGTGTTAGCCGTCCGTTTGAGCCTCGGATAACTAGTACGTCCAGGAACGGTAGTGCCCCATCTACCTCTTTTTCCAGCGTGCACTGTATCTTATGGTGTACCGTGTTCAGGTGCCCGCTTAGCTCCTCTAGTGAGTTTCGGTCAACGATAGCAAAGATGTCATCTACGTATCGCCACCAGTATCGCGGTTTCTTTTTCGCTGTGCTTAATGCTCGTTCTTCGAACCACTCCATGAAAATGTTTGCCACCACAGGGGCCAACGGTGAGCCCATCGACACTCCGTCCACTTGTAAATAGTAGTCTCCTCTCCATACGAAGTATCCGCTTTCAAGACAGAATTTTATACAGTTCATGTATGCAGTGGGTAAATCTGTGCCTTGTAACAATGTTGCAATTATGTTTAATGTCTCTTCCACTGAAACATTTGTAAATAACGAAGTAATGTCGAAACTGACAACCAATTCCGTGTCTTTTAGCTCAACCTCCGATAGTAAGGAGATAAAATGTCTCGAGTCTTTTACATGACTGTCCGTTTTGCTAGTGTAAGGTAGCAAACACGTAGCCAAGTGTCTTGAGAGTTTGTATGTGGGAGCATCTATCTGGCTAACTATAGGTCGTAGGGGCCAGCCCGGTTTGTGTATTTTAGGGAGCCCGTATATTTTCGGTGGAGTGGGATTGTGAGGCCTTAATCGTGTTTCCAGGTCTTGGTTGTTAAGGTCGTGTAACAGTTTCACTACTTTGTTAGTGACCCTAGCGGTTGGATTATACTTAACCTTTTTATAGGTAGTGGGGTCGCTCACTAACTGCGTAATTTTGTTTTCATAGGTCTCGGTGTCGACAACCACAGTTGCGTTACCCTTGTCGGCCGGCAACACCGTATAGTTTTTAATAAATATGAATACCACTCACGAAAGTTTTTATTGTAATTATTATTAGAGATCGGATAATCGGATGCATATTTACCTAAAGTAATTTTTTTGATACCAAATTATGTAAGCGGCTTCTAAGTATATTTTTATTTACGAATGCAGTATTTTGTCGCGTCGCTACTTGCGCACAAGCAAGTATAATTTGCCGTCTCACTCGCACTCTTACAAAATGCTTATATTTCCTGGGGTTTAATAGGCCCGATTTGACACTCGTTACAACGTAATAAGGTCGTTTTTGCTTCGTCAAAAATCACTGACAATAAAAGTAGGGAAAAGCAACCATTATACGTTGTAACAAAACAAGTGTCATTTGTGTCAAACTGGGGTTTATTACATCTCACGGAGTATAGGTGCACTTAAATTTGAATTTCCTGGAATCGCGGGATTCTTTCGATAAAAAAGTGCTTTCCATAATAGCCAACATCTCAACTTTAGGTAAATATGCATCCGAATATCCGATCTCTAATTATTACGTATTAATTGAATAAACTAAACACAGCGACACAACAGCGAAGACCAGCTGACTGTATATTTCTTGCTCGGGTACACTCGGCGGTCCCGAGTTCACCCGATCGAGTCATTCACCTCAGCTCGCTCTGAGGATCAGCCTAACTTACTACCTACGAAAAAATGTGTGTGCGGTGCGCCAAAAGAAGTTTTCAATTCAACTTCAAATAAAGAATAAAAACAAAAACATAATATTTTTGAACTAAAAAGATACAAAGAAATAAAATATATTAAAAATAAAAATTGGGAGTATATCACTTCTGCTTACTGGCAACATCACATCATCCGCCTCACCAAGCGGAAACCGCCTCCATGAAGGCCAGCATGGTCAGTGAGCAGCGATACAACCTTGAAACTATTAAATATCTTTATAAATTAGATTTATAAAGTTATGTGAACATGTGTGCCCCATCAGTGCCAACACTTGGACATCGTTTAAGATACGTTGCGATTATTAAACCGCAACACTGGTATTCTGCGAAATCCATTTTAGTGACGACGGCGCCCGGTGCGTCTATAGATATAGTAAATATCTTAGATTATATATAGGTCCAGACACCGTGTACTTTGAAGCCACTTTTTGAAGCTGTGTGAGTTAATCCCGCCCAACGCGAGTGTCAACGTACAATATCTGCGCTTGTGTGCGTGACGGTTTTACTACCAGTGCGTAGAGGTTACCCCAAAATTTAGGGACTTTTTTATGAAACATAATATTTTTTTTATGCAAGTAATATTAAATAAATAACAAATTTAAATACATTTTAAATGTATTTAAATTTGTTACAAGTATGCGTTTTTTTTTTTTTAATCGTTTAGTTAAAAAGACAAATGTAAAATAAAAATAAAGCTACTTAGTAGGAACTATTTATATCCTCAATGTATCAGGAAGCCGGGGCATTGTATCCCAATATTATTGCATTTTAATTTAGCCACTCAAACCATGTAAATTTAAAGACATTTTACAACAATACTTGGATATATATATGACGGCGCGTGCTGTTCGGGCTGGTTGAGTCTATAATTTTTTTTTGTTTGAAATTTTATCACGTTCCAACGAATTGACAAGTTAAAAAAAATCAATACATATTCTTGTAGGAAATTAAACGATCTACGATAAAGGTCGGGTATGATTTTTCGCTAAGTCAGCTGGTTTAAAAGTTATTCAAGGTTAAATTTCAGTAAACCCAGTTGGAGAGATTGACGTAACTTTAAGAAATGTAATGAAATGAAATGAAATGATTTATTTGCCTAAAAGTGTAGGTACAGTAAAGGTCTTTAAATTAGTGACAGATCCAAAACACTTGTCATTGTAGTGACATGCAAATATTAAATATAAAACAATTTTAAATTTAAATTCCACATATCGCTTGGTACATTATACAATAAAAATAGTAGCATAGCCTAAACAAGAAAGAAAAAATAAGTTCAATTATGTTATTGGATGTCAATTTAACAACATACAATGTTAAAAAGTGATCAAAACCGGCCACTAGTATTAAACAATTCTGATATAGAGTAGAAGTTATTTTGCAGTAGCCAAGATTTAAGCTCCCTTACAAAGTTATTAGTTGGTAAATCTTTAATTTTGTCTGGTATACCATTATATATCCGTCCACACATTACATAGGAACTCTTGTTATATAAACTTGTCTTAGGAATAACAGGTAAAACATATCTCCTAGGCCTCCTGGTATTCCTAGGAAACATATCATGAGCTTTTTTGAATAACTCAGAATTATCTGTTACAAATTTACCACACTCAAAAATGTACATACATGGCAAAGGTAAAATCTTGAGCTTTTTAAAGATAAGTCTACAGGATTCCCACGGACGTAACCCGGCAATAGCGCGAATACATTTTTCTGTGCAATAAAAACTCTTTGAATGTCTGTTGAGTTGCCCCAAAGAATAAGACCATATCTCAAAACCGATGCAAAATGGCCATAATACGCGGTTAGTACAGTTTTTTGTGTTGATGTTTTAGCTAGTTCATATAATACATACACAAATTTATTTACTTTAGAACACGCATTATCAACTTGACACTTCCAGTTGCAATTGTTGTCAAGTATGATACCGAGAAATATTGTTTCGTCTTCTTCTTTTAGATTGAGTCCTCTGTAATTAATATCTAATGTCACATTCTTACGTTTATATGTACCAAATTGAATAAAATTAGTCTTTGTGAGGTTATCTTGCAAATTATTAGAATTAAGCCATGTCATTATAGATTCTATTGTATTATTAATATTAGAATTATAATCAGCAATGTCAGTTATGTTTGATGTCATCAATAATGAAATATCATCAGCATATAGAAAGCAAGAGCTTTTAGTTATATCTGGAAGGTCATTTATATATAATAAAAATAGGAGGGGGCCCAAAATGCTTCCTTGTGGCACATCTGAAGTATTATGTCTAAAATTTGATCGGTATTGTTTCAATACATGGTTACCATCTAAATGAGATATCTCTACACACTGAATTCAATCTTGCAAGTAACTTCTAATCCATTGAAGTGCAGGACCACGGATACCATACTTTTCCAGTTTTCTCAATAATAGAGTATGTGACACAAAATCAAATGCCTTTGACATATCGAAAAAAACAACAGTTGTCATGTTTCTCCTATCTATATTATTTACAATAGAATGCATAAGATTAAAGCATGCTAATGTAGTGGACTTTCCCTTTTGGAAACCGTATTGTTCTTTTTTAAGGATACTATGTTTGTCTATAAATTTTATAATATGTTTATGCATGGCGATTTCAAAGATTTTTAATATTACCGATATTAATGTAATAGGTCGGTAGTTATCTAGAGCAGATAAGTATTATTTACATCTGAATGTATCGATAACTACAGTGATTTACATTACAGAAAATAGTAATAAAAATTAACAATTAGGTTCAACATATAATTACAACATAAAATTTTAAATGAGCTAACTTAGCAAAAAATCATATCTGACCTTTTTTGTCGATCGTTTAATTTCCTACAAGAATATGTATTGATTTTCACAACTTGTCAATTCGTTGGAACGCGATAAAATTTTAATAAAAAAAAATATATCACGTTATTTAAATGGGAAATCAAAAATCACGAAGCGGCACCTCTTAATAGTAATATTAAGAGCTGCTGTTTTCACAGGCTTATTTTTACGTCATCTTGAACATTACTTTCATGGTAACTAATGAAAAAAAATCAAAAGTTTTTTGGGCCACCCTAATATAAATATATATATTTTTTTTATGAACTATCTAGAAACTAGCAAAATTTCTAGTCCTAAGTCCTAAGTGCTCTTTATCTGGGTTCGTTGGGAGTAGTAATAATAAGTTATAATACGAGTACAATCCTATAGCCAAAGTATCGTTTGACGGATACATTGAACTCCGGGCGCTAGAGCTTAGAAATTAAGAATATTTGTAGGATTCCAGTTTCACGAACATTAACAGTAAGCATATTTCTCGTCTTTCTGTAAATAACAAGTTTGGCAAAGAACATTATACATACTGCTAGAATGCGTTATGGGTAAATGAAATTCACGTCCCTGGCAACATCTCTAATAATGGCGTTCGTTGCGGGTTCCAAAACAGTTTAACTCGTCCTGGGACTCATCGAGTGGTTTCCTAGGTCACTTTTGTTGATTGCAGTATGCAGGAGTCCCAGCTGTGGACTCCCACTGCGGATGGGATTACTGCTTGGTTGTGTTAATTTGTTATTTATAATACGCGTAACTGCCATCGAGGTACTACAGAGTACAATTGCTACCAGTCTTTGTACAACGCACTTTTTAAAAATGTCTTGTAAATCTTACGTACAAATAAGAAGTGTTACCTTTTGTTGTGTTGTATTGTGTTACAGTACCTAGAGTAAATAATATACGTACATACTAACGTCGACATCAAACAGCGCATGCATTTGCAGTAACACCAAGACGTGATCGCGTTGCATCATACGAGTACATGTGCACCAGCAGATGTCTCGTACAGCCGCCCTTACTAATGCGTGTTACGTGCCCCTCTCCCACCTCGCCCCCACTGATGGTTCACGTTATTTGAAACTGGAACGTACAGTTCTATGTGGGTCACGATTGCAAGGATGTTTTTTACGGAAGCGGCACGATCAAATATTATAAAAGGGAGCAAGTGTTGTTGCGCGCGGGTCGCTGTTTTCAATCGTACTTTTGCCACTGGGTGACGTCGCGTCGTCGGGTAAACATCAGGGGTGCTCGACACCCGGCCGGCGCGTGTCGCTTGTGGGGGATGTTATTTAGTTATTATAATGTGTATTGTCGTGCAGCAAAGTGAGTCATCGACGAGCAGGAGTCAATTAACGCCACGTGTTGATGACATATTAAACAGCTGATCTCGAAGTGTTTACGTCCTTTGTGAGCCATTGTCACCTACCGGCTGCTGGCGGTACCAAAATTACTGGTTAGTTGTGTAGCTAGTACGTGGTCGTGGTGACCATTAAATAAAAATAATTTTGATACGCTTGGGTCTAGTGGCTAGGGGCTCGTGGCTAAGTGGTAACCGAGTAGGTTAGCACATTACAAAGTTAAGTAATACTAGCCAGGTCAGTCTTACGATGGGTGACTATTCTTAACACATTGAGACCCCTCCGGAAAGCACGTTAATCCGTCGGTCCTGGTTGCCAAACGAACATCTGTGGCATTTGTTACGGGTAATTGGAGCCCTAAAAAGTCCGACCGCCTGGTTTAACTATAGAACTTCGATATTGCCTGTACTAGGTAATTTTACCGGCACGATATAGGTCGCAATTATGCACCGATTGCTTTCAAACTTGGACGACAAATGAACAGGGCAAAAATGAAGGTTAAGTTCGTGAATGGGGAATATTTCTTGGAGTTTTTCTTGTGGAATTTTTTTAAACCGTTTAACATTAATAGTATGCCCATAGTAAATACGAACATTTTTGATATGAACCCTAAATGATTCCATCCTTAACTTGAGGAGGGGGGGGGGGGGGTTGGTTGAGGAATTTGTTTGGGCAAATCTTGTATTATATAACCGTGTTTTCAGCTTTTTTGCAAGTATTTTCTTTTCAATTCTTTTTTTTTGTTGCGCATAAACTTACTTAGTTGGACGAATAATTAATCTAGTATTTAGAGATGATCTATACCTCCCTATATGTATCTGATATATATGTCGCTATATGTTTAGTGAAATGTCTGCCACAAATTTAATTGATAGGTATATCGCCACAGATTACTAAGTAATTACTACGTAACAGATAAATCACTTCCTACAATAATATCGATACCTACCGGTTTAATTGCCTACCCTTTCCGGGCTTTATAAAATGTGTAGGGTTTTAAAAAAAAAATACAATTGTTATGTCAATTAAGTAGGTACTTAACGCTTATTTTTTATTTCCAATGTTTAGTATACAAAAATCTTACATGTGTTTTATTTTTATGTAAAGATTAATAAACTTCTTTTTTTAATAAACTTATGTCATCGCCACATCAAAAACTCTTATTTATTTTATTAAAAATAGGGCGAAACTATAATAGATAGGTTGACTGATAGAGAATGCCATCGGCATTAAGTCCGCCTTTGTACATATTTTGCAAGAAGATGTAAATAAATAAATAAATAGATGATAACACAGTTCACTATTTAATACAAATAAGTTAATAGACATTATTTTGACTGGTTATACCGGTAACGCAATACTATTGGTCGATTGATAAATATTAACGAATAGTGGGATTATAAAAGGGTAGAAATAAGTGGAGATCTATTGACTTGAGTGCAAATAGAGGAACGTTTTTACGTGATAGAGCCATGCTTCGGCACGGTGGGCCGGCTCGACTCCGCTCGATACCACGGCCTCACAGAAAACCGGCAGGCAGTGAACAATGCTTGCATTGCTTTTCGCGGCGTGAAGGAGGTTACCGGAGGCCCTAACCCTTCTCTCTCCCCTATTCCCGTCCTTCCCCTCTCCCCCTCTACCGTCTTCCCGCTCTTCCCCTCTTCCCCTACTCCCACCTAAAGGAACGGCAACGCCCTTGTGACTCTTGAGTTACATGTACTCATGGGCGGCGGTATACCATCAGGTGACCCGTCTGCTCGTTTGCCCACTATACAATTTTTTTCTATTTATTTTTTTTTATCGTGTGGAAACCCCCACGGGTCATCACCTCGAGGGTGAAGTGGTATGTCGGACTCGAACCGACTAACCGACCCCTGCAGACTGTGGCGTCCTGATCAGCAGGCGACCATACCGTGCGACAGGGGGGGGGGGGGGGGAGCGTGCGGTTATTACTTTATTCCTGCGCTTTTTTTTCCATCCACCAAAATTCGTGATTTGGCGGAAACACCCGATTAAATATTTCCTCAGTTTGAAACTTACAAACACTATACTTCGACACATATTCGATTGCCACTAATATAAGCTTATTGCCTTCACTTGACTTCGTAAACGGCCTGAACATATATTTGCCATTTTTCCATAATACTATTTGCCACTATAGGTTGCAACGGCGCCCTTTGTAACTGCTTAACATAAAGAACAACTTCTTTTTTAATTTTTTTTATTCTTATTATTGCAATCTATCATTCTTGCAGACATTCAGCAATATGTTTGATATTATTAACGGGTTTGTACGGAAGCGGTCCAGTGACTGCCGTTTCTTCTTACTGCCTCTCAAATAAGGTCTTGAGGAATCTTCTCTTTAGTGTTCTAGCAACTCTTTGGGTGTTCATCAGCTTTATTGCTAGCTTGTTTGGATGATTTGTGATTCGCTCTTTGAACGCTTTTGTCTTTTCTAAAATTTCTTCTATTACAGTTTTGAAGTAGAGGTTGTGATGGTGTCTCTTATTCGAGACATACCAAGGTGGGTTCGTTGTCATTCTTAATATTTTTGACTGGAACCTTTAAATTATTTCAATATTTGATTTTGCCTCTGAGCCCTACAGTTGCAGGCCGTATGTCGATATAGGCTTTATTACGCATTTATATAACAACAAATTGTTTTGGAGTGAGAGTTGAGATTTGTTATCTAGTAGTAGTATTGTGCGTACCTTTGTTGGCCCATAGACAACCGTTTGGTGAATATGTGCTTCTTCCAAGTTAGACGTCGATCAAGATATATTCCCAGATACTTGGCGTAATTTTCTTGATGGAGGTTTATTCCGTTTAGAGTAGTAGAGCAGGGGTACGGATTTAGTTTCGTTGGCTTTTATTCGTCAGTCTTTGAGCCATTTTGATATATGATCAAGACAAGTTTAAAGTTTTTGTATTGTAGCGTACGGTGAAGTGTCCACCGAAAGAATTGCTGTGTCCTCAGCAAAGGTTCCAGTGACAACGCCCTCGGTCATGGTCGGCTGTGAAAAGCAGGTACAGCGTTGGGCCCATTACATTCCCTTGAGGTACTCCAGCTTGGATAGTATGTAAGGTAATTATCTCTTCTCTTTGTTTTATAAAAAAATGTCTGTCACTTAGATATGACTTTATGAGGTTGTAGAAATTTAAAGGCAGATCCCGTTTTATTTTGACACACGAACAAATGCCTGAGATACATCCTAAAAGGCTGCAGCACTGTACGGTTTTAACTCAAGGGCTTTGTTAATATGTTTCACTACTCTGTGTACTTGTTCTATGGTACTGTGTTTTTGCCGGAAAATAAACTGGTGATCAGGTAACAGCTTCTTTGAAGAGATAATCGGGGACAATCTACGCAATATAAGTATTGCCATGATCTTTGAAGTTATGGGCAGCAGGCTAATAGCTCTATATGATTCTACTTCAACAGGATTCTTACCCGGTTTGACAGCTATTATAACTTGGGCCACCTTTCATTGAGATGGAACCATACCCTTTCGTAGGATAGCGTTGAACAGGAAATTGTGAAATTGAATACCTTCCTTTGGCGGCTCTCTTAGAATTTTGCCTGTTATAATAATAATAACCACAGGTGTGACTCACCTGCTCTATAAATCTGGTTGTGCCACGATCCCAAGGACTACAGACCCATCACCTGTCTACCAACAGTATATAAATTACTGACGTCCATTCTGAGAGTAAAGATAGCATCTCATGTTACCAACAACTCTGTTATGTCTTACTCTCAGAATGGATGTAGAAGTGGGGCACGTGGCACTAAAGAGCTTCTTATTATTGACACGACCATTAACCAACAAGTTCGCCGTAACCGAAAAGATCTGGCGACATGTTGGATAGATTATAAGAAAGCTTACGATTCTGTGCCGCATACTTGGCTCCTGAGGGTGCTGGAATTGTATAAGATTGATACAACGAAAACGATTCTTTGCTATCCAGGATGTCGACAATCTCAGGGTGACGGCGAGTATATAAAGATCAGGCGGGGTATATTTCAGGGTGACAGTTTGAGTCCCTTGTGGTTCTGCCTAGCGTTGAATCCTCTCAGCACTATGTTGGAGGGTTCAGGACTAGGCTATCGTTTGCGGAGAGGAGGTCAGGTTATATCCCACCTGTTTTTCATGGATGATTTGAAACTTTTTGCTTGCAACAATTCCCAACTGATAAAATTACTAGAGGTAACTAAAAACTTTAGTAAATCTATCAGGATGGAATTTGGTGTGGATAAATGTGCAGTCATGCATGTAAGAAGAGGTAAGATTGTGGAATCTGAAGGTATGGAACTCTCAGATTTTACACACATTAGATGCCTTTCCGCGAACGAAACTTACAAGTATCTGGGAATGTCACAGGCGTTAGGTTTAAATGAATTGACTATGAAGCAATCGTTACAGGAACGCTTCTTTGACCGCCTGAAAAAAGTATTGAAAAGTCTTTTGTCAGGTGGTAATAAGGTGCGGGCCTATAACGATTGGGACATACCAGCCGTAACCTACTCCTTTGGCATACTTAGATGGACTCAGACGGAACTTGATACCCTGGATAGAAGAGTCCGTACATTGCTAACCGCGTACCGAATGCACCATCCACGTTCATCGGTTATGAGATTGTATATCCCGCGGAAATGTGGGGGTCGTGGTTTTTTAAATGCTAGGACACTACATAACCGCGAGGTATGCAATCTTAGAGATTACTTCCTCTCTGTTGACGTGGAGATGCATCGGGATGTTGTGGTAGTGGACAACGGACTCACTCCGCTTGCTCTAGGTAGAGAGAACTGGCGCAAACCTGCAGTACTCAATATTACAGATCGCAGGGAGATATGGAAGAGCAAAGAGCTGCATGGACGTTTTTATCGGGCCTTAAATGGGCCCGAAGTAGATCTATTATCATCTGGGTCCTGAACTGAAGGTTTTATCTGTGCAATTACTGATGAAGTTGTTATGACGAACAACTATCGGAGACATATCCTGAAGGACGGCACAGTTGACATTTGTCGGGCATGTCATCGTCCCGGAGAAAGCCTCAGGCATATAATTTCCGGTTGTTCTCGTCTTGCCAACGGCGAGTACTTGCATAGACATAACCAAGTGGCCAGTATAGTCCATCAGCAACTTGCTCTTAAATATAACCTTGTGACTGCGGAATTACCGTACTACAGGTATGTGCCCGACCCAGTTCTTGAAAATGGTCGTGTAACATTGTACTGGGATCGGTCAATTATCACTAGAGATCGGATAATCGGATGCATATTTACCTAAAGTTATATTTTGGATAACAAATTATGGAAGCGGCTTCTAAGTATATTTTTATTTAAAATAAAATCCCGGGATTCCGGGATCGCATAACTAATCGGATGTATATTTACTTTAAGTTAAGGTGTTTCCCATTCGAGTATGTACGTATGTAAGGTGTAAGAGAAATAGTGGTGTGGTAAATAAAAAAACATAAATTAATATAAACTTATTTATTCATTACATCACATAATATTTTTATGTTGTACACACAGAAATTACATAGAAGAGAAATGAAAGATAGAAAAGTTGTACATGGGCACTTTGGGCAATATACATAAATAATTGTCATTCAAGAATTAATGTTGCTCAAGTTATTGTGTTGTTTTCTTTACAAGTAGCCATGACATGCACTTCTTACATAGCTAATATGAAGAAAATGAAAACTTAAAACTAGCACATTTTATATTTCACTTTTAAAGTGGCAGCGAGATAAATGTGGAGACATTTGAAAGAGGCCTATATATATATGCTCAGCATTGGGTGGCTAAAGATTGAAGAAGAAAGATTACCCCAGTGACAATATCTTTAATCACTATCTATGACTATGGTTCGGTCACTGAAATCTGTCATTTCTGTATCTGTTTGCTTTGAACATGATGGTGTTACGTCTGGTTCTACTGACTGTTCAAAAGTTCTTAATTTAGGATTATTCAGAGAATAGTATTGTACGATAATAATTTTCTAGAGGTTATCATTTGTTAGTCTATTTCTTTTCATATTAAGGATCCACTTGTAGGTTGAAAAGGATCTCTCCACGTCTACAGAAGCAAGTGGAGCAAATTTGTTAATACTAGAGTCATTTACATGTTTCACTTATTTCCCTAAGAACATCAAAATCAGGGTTCTATCCATAAGTTGCTCCATTTTATTGATAAACGTATTGTTTGATGTCTGGTTTAAAATTAATCTTACGTCGTCAAATAATTCGAATGTTTCTATTATCGACAGGTCACATTTTTCTAATTTTACTATTGCAATACGTAAAATTTCGAAATACTCATATATATACTCTAAATCATTCTTCAAATTAGGTTTAGTTAGTACTTCCCTAGCATTTCTAATAGATATGGCTTCGTTGCTATCCAATAAAGCTACAACACTCGATATTTTGTCCAAATGTTTGGCATAGTAAAATGCCACCTCTAACCATGTACCCGACCTAGTGATAACTGGCTCTGGAGGCAAAGGTAAATTTGGATGTTGTTCGTTTAAAATTCGTACTCTGTTGGGAGCTTTTAAAAATATTTTTTTGACATTATTAATTAGAGTGTCTACATCGCCGTAGCTTAAACGCATTGTCACTGTTAATCTGTGCAGGGCGTGAGCCAAACACGTAAAATGTTTTATATTGGGAAATGTATTTTATAATATTTTCCCAGCCAGTAACATATATGCGACGCTGTCGCTACACAACGTTAAGACGTCTTGCACTTTATTGTTGAATTGGTCCCCCCATAAGTTTTTTATACATTTAATCACAAACTCGGACACAGTACGACGGTTAACCACTTCTAAAGTTTGACAATTTAACAAGTAACGAAGTCCCGATGAGTTTTTATTTAATGGTTTGACTAAAAAAATTACAACATTTCGTCCCAGAAAGTCAGTGGTTTCGTCTCAAGAAATCCATATCTTATTGTTTTGTACTTCACTGTGGATAAATTTCATTTTATCTTCATAAATCTGGCCCAAGTATTTCTTCCTTAACAAAGACTCACTTGGAATGGTTCTATCTTGATTTTTACAGTTACACATGTATTAAAAAAAAAAACACGAAAATTGGGGTTTTCAACTTTTGACCACGGTATGTTGCACATAATGAAAAAATTAATCAAGTCAATATAAAACTCATTTGGCAATGCTGCCTGAATTCCTCGATGTTTTTGTGATTTTAGATGCCGATTCAAAATAGTTTTCTTCGCTTTTAATGTTGTTTCACATTTCGTACAGCTTATAGTTCCAGTTGATGGGTCGTAAAACATCTCTGGGTAATTTCGTAGCCAGGACTGAGCAATGTCTTCTCTTTGAGTTAAATCCGCCATCATGGTAGCGAATAATACCTGTGAAGTAAAAAAGATCATAATTTGATGGTTTGAAGAGGTGAGTCGAAATTATAGATATAAGGCCGGTTTAAAACCAATTAATTTAAACCAATTAATGCAAGCCAAGCAGATAATTGAACACAACTATTGAATTGTTCAACTGCTTCTGTTATGTCTTTGTTCGTCTTTAGAGGAATTTGTATATCCAAGCTTTCTACCAGCAGTTGTATGAACAGCTCCCAGCCAGATTTACTTGTGTGTCACTTACATGGCTTAGGTGTTACTGTAACTTTCTTTTTCTGGGGGCATTGTAGTGACCCCGCCAAGACGAGCCAAGCGAAGCGCAAGGGCACTACTAACTACCTTTTCTCGAAGCGCTTCGTGGTTTTTTTTAACCCCCATAACTTGGGTTTAGATTATACCAAATACACAAAATTCTCAGGATATGATGTCAACAGTAGTATTAAACATATAAAGTTTCAATTGCATAGCTTTTAAACTTTAGATTTTATTGATATCTAAAAAACTCCGATTTCGTAACTGACTCACTGATGATCGTCAAAATTCTTCACAAAATCAAAATTCACAAATAACAAAAAATGCTAGCATTTGGAACTTTAACCCCCAACCCCTTAAACTAGGGGATGGGAGTTTACATGAGACTTCCGCAAATTTTGATGCTAGAGGTCTGAAAATTGCTGATATAGGGATGATGATGATGATGATGATGCTTGTTATAAATAATAAAATACACATCAGGATTTTTAGTAAATCATCATCAGGATGGAAATAAGCACGCGCAAAACGCCTACCCGTACCTACGTGTACCCGTTGTGACTGATTATACACAGTAAACCAACAAAGAAAAATGCAAAGATAGAGAGTGGGCTATGAAAAAAGGCACCTTTGATGTGCAAGAAATACATCCCAACAAAAGAAGGAAAGAAAGTTTACAAAATAAAAAAATATTGTCATAAGCAACTTACAAAAAGAAGTGAAATCCCACAAAAAACATTTTCACATAAAATGTTGTCAAGACGAGACCATATGGCCCGCATTGCAAAAAGTTATCAGATCTCATGTAGAGCCAAGCTTCAAGCTCTACACGCCCTAATTGTACAAGCCCTAACTTTACAAACTCTACACCTTAGTCAAAATATGTGGTCTGGCCGTTTCGTTACTACAAGAACTATCGTATAACAGAAGAGTACTGAACAGTGAATAAATTTTTCTTACGCCCATGTGACGAAAATGTTTTTGGTGTTAAATTTAAACTTCTTGAATCAAAGGTGCGGCAACTTGACAGCCGTTCACTCTGTCTGCCCGACGCACTGTCTTCTGGTTCTCCTCTCAAATTATATAAATCAAATAACTGTTCAAATCGAATTCAGTGCAGACCTCTCACACACCAGTAGAATAGAATATAATAAAATAGAATATTATTTATTGTACACCATATAAACTTACAATAGATTTTCAATTTTATAGGTGTGTAGTGTCAAAGAGGTGTGATATACTGCGGACTTTCATATTTGTTTATTAAATAAAGAGTGTAGTATTACATCAAAATTAGACTGTTACATTGTGGAACGTAAAGTAGATGTTATCCTGTTACAAGAGCAATATCAGACAGCGCGTGTACCCGCAATGGGGTTATACAACTTGTTGGCAAAGTGCGGGCTTGGGATCTAATTTGACTGTAACATCGTCAGGTTATCTTATGAAAATTCACTACGCTGTTGACAAGGTTACAACCTTATCCTGTAGGACTAATTCATGGGCAGCACTTTCAACACTCACGTCTCGTCACCGTCCACTAGCATTACTTTCGTTAGAATTTCGTTCAATACTGAAACAACCAACTGAAAAATTAAGTAATAATTACTAAAATCTAATAATTACTTACAGTACAATTAGTACAGTTTACTCCAACTGCTCAAGTTTATGAGGGAAATAAGAAATAATGTTAACGAGTGGGGTGCTCGAAACAAGCAAAAAGAACTCGAGAACTGGAAAGCGAAAGTTGTTTCAAAACAATAAAATTGTGTAAAGTGTGGCGATAAATTAGTAATATCTGTGGGGAGCGCTCAGCGGCACCGCACCACACGCGGAGGCACAGGGTGTAGGGCGCGGGCTGCGGGCCGAGGAGCGGGAGGTGGAGGCCCTTAACTTGTCGCAACTTGTTATTGGTGATTTTTTCCTGGAGCGCATTTGTCGTTGACATTTATCAACAGCCAGCAAACACCTTACCCCAAATGGTTTCCACCTTAACTTTTGTTCTACCCATACATTATCATCATCACTTGAGACGTTACGCAACGGTAGCAAAATGAGTAAGGATTCGGCCTTGCGTTAGTGCGGTCGCAGCTTTGAACGCTAAAAAGGATATTTTGAAAGTGAACCTAGTACAAACAATTTAGCGTGTTTAGATTTGTCGGGCATACTTATAACGTGTGACTGTTATTAGGAATTGCTCTCTTAAAGATAATCCAACTTTTGGTAGGGGTATGGCAGAGCACATAACTACTGTTGCAGAGTCCATCTAGGCTGTAACTCCGCCACACAAGAGACCATGGTTGGAAAAAGGGGCACGGTTGGCCAAGCACAAGTGCCACTACTGTTACAGTCACCGCTTACTATTAGATACAAAAATCCTTAATTGCACAATACAGTGATCTTCATTTTTTAACTTCTACGGTTCAGGTTCAGAAAATTATTTGACACATTTTACTTGTGGAGTGACTTATTGATACCATCAGTCATAAAATACTGCGACGTGAAACATGATGACGTGAACATAATGTAATACACTGTTCTCGTATATCTGTGTCAGCTGCGAAATTCATAGATTCGTGTACATTTGGCGCCCCTGAAACAGTTTTTTAACTAGAGTTAACCATAAAATCTTGTACATACAATTGCCTAGGAAAGGATATACACACACTTGTATCATCCATCATCGTTGAATACAGGCCTTTCTAAATGACAATGAATAGTTTTGTATCGCTTTCACCCATCGGCTACCCGCCACTTTGACATAGCTCTTGTCATTGAATAGATGAAATGGCAACGAGTAGGCCATGCAGTCGCGAGAACGCTCTACCGACCTAAATCTAAGTATAGAATGAAGTGTCGAACTTAAAACAGTAATATATGACAATACATAAAATTATATAAACACTTTCTTGCCGATGCGGGAAATTAGTTTATGAAGTAGGATCCAAAGGCCAATTTTCAAATAAAGTACTGAAATGACATAACACTAAACAGTTTTATTTTAAAAGCATTTAACTACTATACAAATAATATTAATTAAATTATTATATCAGTTATCGGGTAGCTCCCGTTGCATCTAGACGTGCGCACGCGATGTCGCGTTCTCCGCAACGGGGTGTCTCGAGCGATACGGTAGTAAAGTGTAGTGGGTGTAATGTGGTGATTAACGAGCTGTTAGCTTTTGTCTCCAACAAAGTGGATACACTTGCTGAGACAGCAATAGTGCAAATTTGTTCGAGTGCATTTGCCGATGCGGAAATTGAGAATGCCAGGCAAATCGTATTCAAGCTGTTGGCCCCTACAAGGAAGATAACAAGAAGAAAAGAAGGTAATCAACAGAAGGAGGTGCAGGATATTGTGAAGATCGTCAAGGAAACGGAACCTGAATGTTTACCGGTATTTGTAGCTAAAGATCTAAATAAACTACCGCCGGTCACTTTTGATCACATTGACGTGACTACATTCCTGAAAGAAATGTCACTACTCAAAAAAGAAGTTGCCAGTATACGTAGAGAAAAGTCGGAGACGTTGTCACAGTTGGAAACTACTGAGATGATATCGCTAAAGAGTGAAATCCATCAATTGAAAGAATTGGTTCAGGTTACATTATTGAAGAATGACTGCAGGAGCGCTCCTGTATTATTGGAACATTTTACGAAAAACGTGTCTATTGAGTCTTGCAAAAATTTTAGTAATAATGGTTGTGAAGAGGGGGTAGAACAGATATCGGGCGCGCTGATCGAAGCGCGCAATTCTCTAGCAACGCCGCTAAGCAGTGCGTGCCGTTCAAGCGGAGCACTGGAGCGCGGGAGGAGTGCATATGACGGCGAGCGACCGCCTGCGCCGTCCGTCCCGACAGATGAGACGCAGACCCGGAGCGCGATGCAGCCCGTATCGAGCGAGTCCAGCGAAATGATAACGACTGATAGGCGCGAGTATACAATGGCTGACGCGGTTAAAAACGGTGGTACTTTTGGTAATAATAGGATAAAAGATGATTGGATAACAGTGCAACACAAGCGTCGTAAAGTACAGAACAGAAGAGGGCTAGCCGAACCTTTGGAACAATTCAACTTTAAAGCTGCCGACAGAACAATATCCTTATATGTGTCTAGAGTGCATACTGACACCACTCCGAAAGACATCGAGGCGTTTATCAAACATAAGACTGACTTAGATGTACAAGCCTACAAGATTAATAACATAAATAAAGAATTTAATGCTCTTAAAGTTGTTGTGCCCTTAAACAGTATTGACCTCTTCCTAAACGACAATGGTGATCAGTTCTGGCCTGCTAATATTGTGTTTAGGAAATACTGGGAGCGCAACCGAAGCCGTAAGATAAGGTCGCCAGCGGTCGAGTCAACAGCTTACACGAATAATAAGGCTATAAATTAATATGGATTGTATAACCATAAAACTTGTCACATTTAACTGCAGATCTCTAAAGAGCTCAATAAATGAAGTTACACAATTATGTAACAAACATGAAATAATTGCTCTCCAAGAAACATGGCTGTTTCCTCATGACCTCGGGCTATTGAGTACAATCAATAAGCAATTCGGAAGTCATGGCATATCAGCGATTGACACGGAACAAGGTATAGTGCGCGGGAGGCCGTACGGAGGCGTGGCTCTCCTGTGGGACCGAAGAATATTTTCATGCGCTGAAATAGTGCATTGCAACAACGATCGCATGGTTGCGGTGAAACTTGTGCGCGAAGATAGGTGTTTATTGGTGTTTAGTGTGTATATGCCTACTGATTGTGAAGATAATTTTCCTGAAATGTCACAGTGTCTCGCTAATATGAGTGCGATAATAGAAAGTGCGGATGTGGAAACTGTTTTCATTCTAGGAGACTTTAACGCGCACCCCGGGACGCGGTTTTACAAAGAGATGTTGGACTACTGCTCTGACAAATTATTATCGTGTATAGACCATAAGCGACTAGGTGTAAACACATATACATATGTAAGTGATGCGACAGGGTCGCAGCGGTGGCTTGACCATTGTCTAGTCTCTGTGGCGGCCGAGGCAGCGGTAAGTGATGTGCACGTATTATACGACGCGTATGTGTCAGATCACCTCCCACTAGTGATACATGTAACATTTATAATAATAATAATAATTTTTATTATTCTGAAAATGTACGCTGTTTACATAATAGTTATAATTCCGATAATCTGGGCTTATATATAAATCACTCTGACTTCTAAACTAGGTATTAACCTGTATCTTAGAAGTCAGTGCCACCCGTGTTGAATTTACATTACAATTCAAAAATGTGGATTAAGTGCTATATTAGTTATGTACATATAATAGAGAACAAAAGTTTGAATAAAAATGATTATAGTAATCATGTAAGAATGTATGTGTGTGTGTGTGTGTGTGTGTGTGTGTGTGTGAGAGAGAGTGTGTGTGTGTGTGTGTGTGTGTGTGTGTGTGTGTGTGTACGTGCGTGCGTGCGTGAGTGCGTGCGTGCGTTGCGTGCGTGCGTTCGTGCGTGCGTGCGTGTGTGCGTGCGCGCGTGCGTGCGTGCGTGCGTGCGTGCGTGCGTGCGTGCGTGCGTGGTGTGGATTAACCTGAGCGCCCATATAGGAGATCCTCAGTATTACGAAACTGTAGTTTAAGTAGATATTCATTTAATTTAATTTTACATTCATGTTTGTTATTAGGATTCAATTTTAGGATTTTGTTTAGGTGATTATATAGTTTAGTGGAGTTGATATAAAACTGCCTTTTTGCAAACGATGTACTATGAGGTTCTAGTGAGAAGACCTTGAATTTAAGTCTACCAACTGGTTGAACGGGTTGCCGGACTGAGTGTTTGCGGAGCACAGAGTTAAGCACATATAGTTGTCTGACTGTTAATAGTTTGCATTCTTCATACAGCAGTTTAGTAGAGTACCTTAATGGACGAGAGGTCATAACTTTTATGACGGCTCTCTGTGCGCGTTCCAGTCGAATAAAGAAATTTTCTGTGGCTCCTCCCCAGACTGGTATACAGTATGATAGTATCGATTGGCATAGAGCGTAGTATACCATTATCAGAGTATTTTTGTCAGCAGAGTTTCGCAACTTTTTAAAAACAAAAATCAGCTTACGAGTCCTACTACAAAGAACTTCTATGTGTTTGTGCCAGTTAAGATATTGGTCTACATGTACGCCTAGATATTTGACACTATTCACTTTAGATATCATTAAACAGTCACAGAGCTCATCAGATGAACATGTATGGGCTTTAAGAAAGAGTGAGTTTGGAGGGCACAAGTTGGATCTAATGGCAAAAGGTACATAAACTGTCTTGGAATAGTTTAGGGTAAGTAGATTATCGGTTAGCCAATGCAACACACTTGACAACGCTACCTTAGCGTTTCGATAACACTGGACCCAGTCTTTACCATCTATTAACAATGCTGTGTCGTCAGCATATGTGATAATTTTACAATTTTTGTTTTGCAGTTTACATAGGTCGTTAATGTAAATGAGGAACAAGGTAGGCCCTAAGATACTGCCTTGAGGCACGCCGTAAGTTATAGAAAGTTCGTCACTCAGATAACTCCCCACTTTAACCACCTGATACCGGTTAGATAAGTAATCGGTGAATAAATCCAAGACAACACCTCGGATTCCGATGCTCTCCATTTTTCGTAATAACACTGGCGCAGGGACGGTGTCAAAGGCTTTTGACAAATCCAGGAATATACCCAAACATTTTTGTCTTCTATCCAGGAGTTTAGCCACGTGTTCCGATAGAGCCAAAACAGCATCCTCTGCACTCCTTTCTTTTCTAAAACCAAATTGGTTATTGGCCAGGACATTATTTTTTTCGAGATAGCTGATAAGCCTCTTATTTAGAACACGCTCCAGGATTTTTGACAGCCCTGATAGAACTGAAATTGGTCTATAGTTGTTGACATCGTCCCTACGTCCAGCTTTATACACAGGGTGGACGAGTGCTTTTTTAAAAACATTTGGAAAGACACCTGATGATATAGACAGATTACAGACGTGCGAGATGAGAGGGACCAAAGTATCACTCGTAGATTTTAATAAATTTATTGGGATTCCATCCCAGCCTGTAGCACAGTCTGGTTTGAGGTTTCGGATAATGTCCTTGACATCCTCATCTGTAGCCTGAAAAAGACCCATGGAACCACTCCAGTTCGACGAAGAAGTAGGGTGTAGCGCGCTCGTGGGGAAATTTGATAATTTTTTTGCAAGATTTTTACCTATGTTCGAAAAGAATTCATTGACCACATTGAGTGAGGTTTTTGGAGTATCACAAATATGTAAGAGGTCGTTAGAAATTAAATTACCTGAAGGCAGGTCCGCAACTTTTTTAATAACATCCCAAGTAGCCTTTGGATTATTTTTGGCTTTTGAGAATTGTTCTTGTTCGTATGCTCGTTTGACTTTGTCAAGTAATAGATTGCAGTAATTGCGATATCTTTTGTACGATATTCTCAATATTTCATTGTCACTCGTTTTTTTTAAATTAGCGTGCATTCTATCCCGGTGACGAATGCAACGCAGTAAGCCTGGTGTAATCCAGGGCTTGAGACATCGCTGTTTTCTTGTGACTGCAATAGTTTGTGTATGTTTTTGTATAGTCTTCGAGATACTTGTTACTAGAGTTTCAGCCGCCTCGTTTGTGTCTGACATGAATAGGATTGGAGACCAGTCAAAACTATTTATATCGTCAGTTATTAACTTGTAATTAATTTTGGTTTTTGAACGAGGTCTAAATACGGAAGTTTTATTAGTTTGCAAAAATAAAAGTAAAGGGCAGTGGTCAGTAATGGCTGATTCAAGAACGACTGTGGTTGCGGGCAGACTAGTTTTCAAAAGAATGTGATCTATGCACTTTAAGTCACGAGTTGAAAAGTAGTGAGCAGGAAGTAGTCCGTGTGAAGCTGTGCAATTAAGATAGTCATCTGATCTATCATCTTTATTGCCATGTTTAATGTCAATGTTGATATCTCCTATTAATACAAAGTTTCTCTGTGTAGGTGTTTTCATTAGTTTATCCAAACTTTCGATAAAATATTTACTAATGCTTCGAATATTTAAATGTAGTATTTTTTTTTTTTTTTTTTTTTTTTTAATAACATTATTCGCAAAAGACTGATAATAGATAACGAGCCTGATTGCAACTTAAAATACAAATGGGGCAATAGGAATAAAGATCAATGTGATAAATACTGTGATATTTGTAGTGAACATTTTGGATTAATGTTTCATAGTAATTATTTTAATTTATCATGTAATAATCATGTATGTAAACTTAAGGAACATGAAAAACTTATTCATATATTTTATTGTAATATTATTAAGACGCTACAAACAGCGGCCGAACGCACTTATCTTATCTATAAGGATGTCAATAAACGAAATATCATAGGTTGGAATTACCATGTTAGGCAGTATCACGACCTGGCTAGGCAAACTTTCTTACAATGGAATATGTCCGGAAGGCCTTCCTCGGGATATTACTATGAACAAATGCGTGCAGCGCGTAGGGACTTTAAAGCCGCGCTTAAGTATGTACAAAATAATCAGGAAAGGATTAGGATGGACATATTGGCTCATCATGCGTCGTCAAAAAAATTTCGTAGTTTTTGGACTGAAGTTAAAAAGCTTAACCCTAGGAGTAGCACTCCAGTTACTGTAGAAGGGGAGATAGTTAAAAAGGCTATCCAGTGAGGAGGTTTTCCACGTCACATCCGACGTTGTCAGTGAGGCACTAGGAGGGATGAGGCGCGGAAAATCACCGGGTCACGACGGTTTAAGTGTGGAACATCTGTTGTACGCGGGCCCCTATATATCGGAGATTTTGGCGCGTTCTTTTGGTCTCTGTGCGAGTCATCAGTACTTGCCTGCGGATCTTATTCGTACTCTAGTTGTACCTGTTCGTGATTGAACACAGAAAAATACGTTTTGGTAGTTACAGAGTTTAATTATTGGAGTATTTTAGAGTTAACAAGTTTTGGGTGGCCGTTGTAGTTCGTATCTCTTGAATGTGTGTGATTGGCGAATGTTGAGTGACGTATGTGATGGGAATGATATGTATGTGTGCTGTGCGTGTGAAGCGTTTATGAATGCGGTTTGCTATTGCTTGTGGAGTGTTTGATAGCGGCGCGAACATCTTCCCGGGCGTTGAAAGGCTGCAGGGCTTTCAACAGGATTCTCCGGTTGGAAGCAGGCATAGGCGGTTGATGGCTCTTCGCACGAGCCCTTGCGCAGTGGAGACGTCAGCAACACGAGGTAGACCATCAGTTCCAGGAAATAATTTGGATATTCGTCCAAGGCGCCAACACATGGGGGGTGACGCGTCCTCCTTTATGAGGACTAAATCATTTAGTTTCAGCGCAGCACACTGTACGCCACTTCGTGCGTTGTTGAAGCTCGGCAATATACTCATTAGACCAACGCCTCCAGAAGTGCTGCCTGGCTTGCTCTAGACGCTGGTAGCGGTCGAGGTGGTTGACGTTGGCTGCAAGAAGACACGGAGATGGAAGCGAAGTGAGTGGTCTGCCGATTAGAAAGTGTCCCAGGGTAAGAGGAGTGAAGTCGTTGGGCGAAGGGCTGAGAGGACAAAGTGGGCGGCTATTAAGGATCGCTTCTATTTGAGTAAATAAAGAAGATAGCTCCTCAAAGGTAAGGTGAGTATTTTTTAGGATTTTGTTTGCAAAAAACTTAGCACTCTTAACTCCGGCCTCCCAGAGACCGCCAAAGTGAGGAGCGTATGCTGGCGAGAAGCGAAATTCAATGCCCTGTACAGCTGCAAAGTCAATGATAGCATTCTTATTGCAATTCAAAAAGTATTGATGTCTTTCGCTGCTGAGACAAAATTTCTACCATTGTCACAGTAAATAGTTTTGCAAATTCCCCGGCGGGCGATAAACCTTTTTAGAGTTAACAAAAATGCATCTTTAGATAGGTCACTTACCGCTTCTAAATGAATGCATTTATAGCGGAAGCAGATAAATATGCACATATAGAATTTGGTTATTTTGCAACCACGTCCTTTACGATCTGTTATTAGAAACGGTCCGGCAAAGTCGGTGCCTACGGTGTGGAAAGGGAAGTCTGGCTCTACGCGGTCAGAAGGTAAGTCACCCATAATTTGATTCATCGTCTTCCCTCTAAAGCGACGACATATGAGGCATTCGTGAGATACGCGTCTAGCCAGGTTGCGACCACCTATAGGCCAGTAGCGCTCTCTTACAGAAGCGAGTAAAAGTTGTGGGCCGGCATGAAAGAGACGGTGATGCTCGTACTGAAAGATTAATTTTGTTAGATGATTGTCAGCTTTTAGAACAATGGGGTGTTTTTTGTCGTAGGGATAGATAGAGGTGCCGATACGACCTCCGACTCTAAGAATACCTTTCGAGTCCAAAAAAGGGTTAAGAGAAGCTAGCGCGGCGTGAGTTTTCAAAGGCTTGTTATTAATTAAACATTCTATTTCTTTATAGAATGACTCTTTTTGTGATATTTTTATTAGGTGAGTCATAGCGTTTTCTCTTTCGTCCGTAGATAGGGGACCTAATAATTTGTTCATAGGGCATTTTACATTGTGAATAAATCTTAATAATCTAGCTATTACATTTTTCATAAATAAAAGTTTGGAGTACTTGTCAATATTAATAAGTTTGTCACTGCATGGTAGTGCAGTCTCCCCGACGAAAGCGGGATGCGCTTTCATCTCAGGTAAGTCAACTGCGAACGAAGGTTCTGTAGGCCAATGACATTCGGGTTGCAGAAGGAAGTCAGGTCCATGCCACCATAAGGGAGAGTTTACCTGTTCAGGATCTACTCCTCGAGATACAAGATCCGCTGGATTTTTAGAGGTAGGTACATGACGCCAGCTAGAAGGGTCGGTGATGTCATTGATAGCAGCAACTCTATTTGCGACGAATGTTTTCGCTTTACTGGGTGACCTAAGCCAGCCGAGGACGACGGTGGAGTCAGTCCAGTATACTTGACGGTTGATTTGGCATCTTAGAGCTTGCAGGACGGTGTGGGTAAGTTGAGCGCCTAACAGAGCCGCGCAGAGTTCCAAGCGCGGAATAGTAGTAGGCTTTATTGGAGCTACTCGCGACTTGGCGCATACTAAAGAAACGTTGCCCTTGCCATTAGCGTCAAGGGATCTAAGGTAAATTGTCGTCCCAAATGCTCGTTGAGACGCATCAGTAAAACAATGCAGTTCGATTATAGAGGCATCATTGATTATAATACATCTAGGTATCTTTAGGGAAGAGAGCTCTAAAAGCTGTTCTGTAAATTTTAGCCAAGACCTTTTAATTTCTTGGGGTACTATTTCGTCCCAGTCTAGTTTAAGGCTCCATAACCTTTGGAGGATTATTTTAGGCTTGATCGTGCACAAAGACAACAGACCAAGTGGATCAAATATTTTGAACGTCGATGAAAGTATCGATCTTTTTGTTAGGACATTTGGGTGGGAATATTGGATGTCGAAATGGAATTCATCAGACGATGGAGTCCAGCCAACACCTAAAGTGCTAGTGGTGTTACTGATCAAGAGATCATCCTGTTGGAGATCAATAAGATCCGCGAATAAGGGATTAGGTAAGTTCGATCGGTACTTACGGAGCTGAAAACCATGATTGGCTAATTCCCTCGACACGGACTGCTGAATGTAGCGCATTTCAGATTCTGTATTGGCACCTGAGAGGATGTCATCGCAGTACAGGTCTTTTTTAATTATAGTTTTAATTGTAGGGTCACTGCATTCCTCGCCGACTTGAATTATACAGCGAGTTGCAAGGAAGCTAGCACTAGAGAAGCCATACGTTACAGTATTTAACTGTAAGGTTTGAATAGGATCATTTTCGTTGTCACGCCATAAAATTTGTTGTAGGTGACGATCCGACTCTCTTACGGAGATAGCACGAAACATTTTCTCTATGTCGGCAGAGAATACGAACTTATGCTGACGAAAGCGCACGAGTATGTTAAAGAGTGAATCTTGAACGATCGGTCCTATCATTTGCAGGTCATTTACCGATATTCCCGAAGTAGTTTTGGCGGAGGCATCAAAAACGACCCGAATACGCGTTGACTCGCTATTCTCTTTGAATACCGGATGATGTGGAAGATAACAGGCGTTTATAGAGTTGGTTGACGTTAATTTAGTTAGGTGACCGAGAGCCTCATACTCATGTATAAAGTCGGTGTATGCTTGTTTGGTATCGGGTTGCTTACGGAAACGAGCTTCTAAGCTCAGAAGACGCTTCTTAGCTAACCCATAGGAATCTCCTAAAACAGTTGGGTCTTCGCGGAGAGGTAGTGCGACACAAAAACGACCATCAGGGGTTCGTGTAGTGTTAGCCAAGAAGTGTTGCTCACACAGCTTTTCTTCTTTACTGAGAGGTTTCGCTTGTGGGAAGTTCTCGAGTTCCCAGAACTTGGACAGTTCATCGTGTAGGTTTGGGGATGATTGTTCATTTAGTACGAAATTACACATCACCTTTTTAGAACCCCTTTCAGGCTTTGAGTTAAATATGGGACCAGCAATAAGCCAACCAAGCTTAGAGCTTCGTAATATAGGATTTTTTGACCCTAGGGAATGTTGTTCTGAACCTATTAGGTCCCAGAAGAGATCCGCTCCGATGAGCATATCTACGGGAGAAGGTTCGTTAAAGGTAGGATCCGCTAAGTCGAAGTCGGATAAGTTGAGGTGCCTTACATCAAGAGCAACCTTAGGTATCTTCCCTGAAATAGTGGGCAAGATGAGACAAGACATTATAACGTTAAATGCATTGTCCTTGGATGTCAGTTGTATTGAACAACGTTGGACATTTAATTTTAGACGTGTGTTTCCGATACCTACTACTTCGGTATTAGAGGACTGGGGAGAGAGCTTTAACTTCTGCCTTACAGCTTCAGTTATGAAGGTAGACTGGCTCCCACTGTCCAAGAGGGCGCGCACAGTGGCGGTGTCCTTAGTTACAGGATTAGTTAGCTTAACCTTGGCCGTACACAATAATACTTCAGGAGAAGATATGGCTGACATAGATATAGACTGATTGTTTTCATTTTGAGGTTCTTGTGACTTATGAAGTAGAGAGTTGTGTCGCTTTTTACAGATTCGACAAGTACCTGGGAGCTTGCATTGTTGTAACTTGTGACCACCTCGAAGACAGTTTTGACATAAATTGTGAGAATTAATAAAACGATTTCTTTCTTCTACTGATTTGTCTTTGAAAGCATTGCATTGGTGCAGATAATGATTACCCTTGCATGCTACGCAATGCAGTGAAGAGCTGGTTTGAGAAGAAGTAAAATTCTCCTTTGAAGAAGTAGCAACTAAGGCTTTAGTTTGACCCTTATAGTTTTGATTATGGTTATATTTAGATTTTTCAGATTTATCTTGCTTAGACCTATTGCAGGAGGTTTCTAGAACGTCAGCACGGGTTTTCAGAAAGGAGAAGAACTGCTCTAATGTAGGTATATCAGGTAAATGGTTCCTATTTTCTTCCCACTTAAAGTATGTGGTATTATCTAATTTTTCCGCTACGATATAAATAATAAGTGCATCCCATTTATCAGTGGGTAAGCCTAGGCTATTGAGAGCTCGAAGGTTCTTTGTGACGTGATCGATAATGAACCGAAGTGACTTATCTGTCTCACGTACAGATTCGATATTAAATAGTGACTTTAAATGGTTATTTAATTATTGACGTTTGTTGTCATATCGCTCACATAGACATAGAATCTTCCAAGCCTCATTGTAATTACGGTCAGAAATTTCAAGGTTTGAAATCACTCTTGAAGCCTCTCCGGTGAGGTAAGAGTTTAGGTATTGGAATTTATGAATATTCTTGATTTTCTCATTGTCATGAACTAAAGAAATAAAAACATCTTTAAATTCTAGCCACCGGAAATAGCTACCATCAAAATTAGGTATTCGTAATTCGGGCAATCGAAACCCGACGGCATGGGTACTATCATTATGATGACAGCAAGAGTGTGCTGACGAATGTGGTGAGCTCGGCCTAGGGGTAGGATTTTTCTCTAATAATGCTTTAGCCAATGTTATGCAATGGTAGAAATCCTGTTCAATTAAATCTCTGATAGCTAACTCGGTATCTAGTTTATCAATGCTAAGAATTTCTATTTGACATTGCACCTCATCAAATTCGGTGAATAACGCTTCAAATTTTGTCGATTTCATCGCAAGTTTGCTTAGTTCGATTTGCGAAATGCTTTCTAACGTATCCAAAATGTCTAAGTTGTTTTTAAATTTAGTAACGCGTCCTTTAATAGAACTACGTTTAGCAATTAAGACTTTATACGACAAATCTTCACAAGACATTATGAACTTGCGATAAAATGCAGTCGAACAATGAGTTAGAACGTTACAAATATGTAAACAAAGTTATGCATACGAAACTCTCCTCGCTTTGACGTCTCAGCTGATCGGGCGTGTCGTCAGGTACCGTAAACCGGTTTGCTATGCAGCGATGCGCTGCGTTTCGGCGGGGATAGGCAGGCACCGTGGTCCGCACACAATGCAATCAGACAGCGTGAGCGACGAACGACGCGCACTGCCACTGGAATTATTGTTACGACAAGCTTAGAAAGCAGCCTAATTAAATAGCTAATGGATGAAGAATTAAGATTGCGAAGCTGTGATTGTCTCGTTTAAGTTATTATGGTGTGCAAATGTTTCTAATTGTAATATATAGGCAGTGCAATAGTTCGATCGATTTGCGTAGATAACTTCAGTATGTTTACTATTTCGGTTTGTTTATTTTAGTGAATATTTTTACTTGAAGTGTCACAGAATAACAAGCAGACCTTAAAATGCGTTTAAGTTGCCTAGGTGTGAGCTAAGTACACTAGATTGTGCTAGATTTAGGCACTAGGCAATGGGTTTTATCGATGAATGTTATATAGGCGCGATGCTAGGAAGTCAATAGTGACTATTGAATGTAGTCAAAGCACAGCTGATAGGCACAACAACTCATCAAACCTTTGAGGAACAAAATTCACTAAATACCCAAATAGGAGGGTAGGTGACTAAGGTAGGATAGATAAAGGAACGGGCTCACAGTATAATCAGGCAGGCATGCGATGTGTATGGAGTATCCTCTTGCGATCGTTGATTGTTCAACCCGCTTGCACACGTCGCAGCTTGCTGGAGTTCCCGCTGGATCGCAGGCGCGTTCCCGACGAGTGGACGAGTTCACGTAGTCGCGACGGTTCTATAGCCACGGTGAAGTGCTCCTAGGCGTTTTACAGGAAACGGGAACGTTTCTTCAATAGCGTGGTGAAACACGTTGCGTTGACCTCTAGGTGTCCGTAGCTCGGCCGGCGCTCGGGGCGTAGTAATTGTTAGTTTCTTCGTAATCCTTTTTGTCTGCAGGTCCTGTCACGGTCGCCACTTATGTTCGTGATTGAACACAGAAAAATACGTTTTGGTAGTTACAGAGTTTAATTATTGGAGTATTTTAGAGTTAACAAGTTTTGGGTGGCCGTTGTAGTTCGTATCTCTTGAATGTGTGTGATTGGCGAATGTTGAGTGACGTATGTGATGGGAATGATATGTATGTGTGCTGTGCGTGTGAAGCGTTTATGAATGCGGTTTGCTATTGCTTGTGGAGTGTTTGATAGCGGCGCGAACAGTACCTATAACTAAGAATAAAACAGGTGATGTCTCGAGTACAAACAATTATAGACCCATTTCCTTAGCGACGATTGTGGCCAGGTTGCTTGAACGTCTAATCCATAGAAAGCTAAGCCCTTCCTTGAAGATGGACGATGGGCAGTTTGGCTTTCGCGCTGAATTGTCCACCGATTTGGCTATATTTTCTCTTAAACAGGTCGTGTCACAGTATGTCAGCCAGGATACAAGTGTTTACGCTTGTTCCCTGGATTTAAGTCGCGCATTTGATACAATTAATCACGATTTACTGTGGAATAAACTAGACAAAAGTGACATACCGGCTGGCATTGTGGGACTGATTAGATATTGGTATTCTAATCAGTCTAACAACGTCAGGTGGGGAGCTGCCATGTCAGACAGCTATAAGCTGTCTTGTGGTGTTAGGCAGGGTGGTTTGACTTCTCCTGACCTGTTTAACCTTTATATAAATGACTTGATCGCGGAGTTGAGCAGAACGCCGGTGGGTCTTAAACTTGGTGATAGATACGTCAACAACCTGAGTTACGTTGATGACATGGTCCTTCTTAGCCCTTCGATCAAGGGCTTAAGAAAACTATTAGTTATCTGCGAGAGGTATGCTAATGAGCATGATTTAGTTTATAATGCAAACAAGACGGAAATGATGGTATTTCGCTCGGGGAGGGGGCCACAAAACGTCTTACCGGCATGGATAGCAGGTCAGGTCGTGAAGGTAGTAGAGAGGTTCAAGTACCTGGGTCATATATTAACATCAGACATGAAGGATGATGCTGACATCGACCGTCAGCGAAGAGCGCTTTCAGTCGTTGGTAATATGATAGTGAGGAGATTTTTTAAGGCCAATGTTCAG
Organism: Callimorpha dominula; assembly: GCA_949752705.1. Taxonomy (NCBI): domain Eukaryota; kingdom Metazoa; phylum Arthropoda; class Insecta; order Lepidoptera; family Erebidae; genus Callimorpha; species Callimorpha dominula. The sequence continues at coordinate 14,230,137 of OX457016.1, read as the reverse complement.
ACTAAGGTGCATTTGTTCAGAACGTACTGCCAGAGTTTTAACACGTGCCAGCTCTGGACGGTTTATACGAAGAGGTCTTTGGAGGGCATTCGGGTACAGTATAATAACATATATAGACACCTGATGGGTTAGGCACCATATTGCAGCGCCTCAGGAATGTTCGCAGAGGCAAGACTGAACTCGTTCAATGCCATCCAAAGATGTTGAATCGCTGCGTTCATGACCCGAGTTGGTACGTGTAATAACAGTATAATTCAGGAACTGGCTGACAGACTGTGCAGCAGTTCAATGTATAAAAAAAGGTTAAAGATAGCTGCATAAATAAGTTGTAAGTAGTATAAGTATAATATAATTTAGGAATAAGTTTAGTTTAGAAACAAATTATATGGAAACTATTCTGAATTAAAGACATATTATTATTATTATTATTATTAAACGGCTGAAGACGTACGCCTAAATACGCGTATTTATAACCGAATTTATAGAACGTTTTCGTAGTTATCCGTGCTTATTAGGCTGGTGCCAAACCAAATTTTAAATGCTAAGAATAAAAAAGAAATAACAGGCAAGGACTAGGTGGAAAAATTTGTTGAGGTTCCAACTGTAAGGGAAAAAACATTCAAACAAGAGAACACGCAAAATGGTGAAATGGGGATGCAATTAAGGGTTAAAACCGTTTTTTTTGCGATTTGCGGCGAAACGCGATTTATACGCGAAAAAAAATTACTGAATAATCGGTTTTTCGCTATTTTCACGGTTAACTTGACGTTATGTCACAAAGTCTTGAATACAAAAGTTTGAGATTTTTTTATTATCTACAACTTTTGTATGACAAATTTTCCGCAAGGAGGTCACGATTCGCCGCAAATCGCAAAAAAACGTTTTTAACCCTAAACTGCATCCCCATTTCACCATTTTGCGTGTTCTCGTGATCAAATATTTTTTTTCCATAAAGTTGGAACCTCAACAACATTTTCCACCTGGTCCTTGTCTGATATTAGTTTTTTTTTCAGAAAAATAAAAGGCACTAGCCTATATGGCAAATTAAAAACAATGACTAAAAGGATAAAAGCAAGAAATTAGAATTTAACAATAAGTTACTCGGTTTTTTACGGAAAGTGGAAGTAAATAGAACTAAATGGAACTTTAAGAGATCTTCATACAATGGCTCAAGTTTTTTTTATGCTATAGGGGGCAAATGAGCAGACGGGTCACTATATGGTAAGTGACTACCGCCGCCCATGGACACTAGCAACTCAAGAGTCACAAGTGCGTTGCCGGTCTTTAAGGTGGGAGTAGGGAAAGGACGGGACTGGTTACCGGTACCGGTTGGGCCTACGGTAACACCGCTCACTCGGCGAAACACAACGAAGCATTGCTTCGCGCCGGTTTTCTGTGAGGCCGTCAATGACATTATATACAAATATCATTGGAGGCCGTGGTATCACTCCGGTCGAGCCGGCCCATACGTGCCGAAGCACGGCTCTCCTAGTTTAATGTATACTTTAATAGTTCTGAAAATGATCTTTCTCCTGACGTAAATCTCATTTGGTTAGCCATTCTTTTACCCAGGCTCTTTGATTACATCTTTTGTTGTTCTTCAAAACGCATCATGATTTTCCCCTAAATAACACAAGAGCTCCTCGATGTTCAGCATCGTGGAACAGTAGGTATGAGTAATTAAAACGTAATTTCAAAACCAGGAGTTTAAAAATCGTACGTCTGTCACTAGCCTTACAGTAAGAAAACTCAACAACTGCATTCCTTCATAGAGAGATAGAAGTAAACCTTTTGTATGGTCAGTACTGGCCATTATGCAACCATTTTGTATTGCTTTCAATGAAATAAGAATAAATACATAGATATCATTGATAATATTTTCAAAAATACATAATTTACAATGGGCGACCTTAGCAACAAAGAGCGATTACTTCCAGGCAACTCTTAGATAATATTTGATAGATAAATGATATGCTGTGTTAGTAGTTAAGTAACGAAAGGAACGGACCCGTTACATATTTTTTATGCGGAGCACTAAAATAGCTTTAACAATATAAAAGAGCTTCGACTAGAATACAAAAACCGACACAAACTTTTGTCATAACAATTAAGTGTTATTGGAAATACTCTTGAGATAATACCGAAATGGCCGTAACTCCGCAGGCGTACTCGCACCATACAAGTGTCGTTGCCGGATCGTCTCCGTGAATTATAAAGTTAGTATAACACGCCGACTACTATCTAACTTGGCGATGGGTGTTTACGAGTAAAGTTGTCATATGAGTGGTAGATGTTTGTTCTACCTGAGCGGCGCGGCGATCGGTAAGCGGTGAGCAAGCCCACAGTCGCGCCAACTTGCGAACAACACTTCCAAGTACAATTTGATTGTGTATCGACCTGTACAATGTACATGTGTAGTTAATTCGACACGTTCCCTCACATTGTTATCTATCGCTTGTTTATCGCTCGCACGGTTCGCAAGTTCTGAGCGGTCCTCGTAAAATCCTCTTTAGATATTTTATCGTTCTTCTAAAAATACGATAGCAGTTATAGCCGTTTTGGTTTATGGCGCGAGAGAATTTATTTTCTGTAGATCATTTTATTTAGTTAGTGGATGCCCAGGAACAGGCATATGTCAAGATTATTTACGGGTAAATATAATAACGACCCAATGGAAATAAAAACCTACATATTTGTATATGAATAGTTTCATTAGTCATTGATAGTAATCCTTTGTTTATTAAATAGTTAAGTACTCACTTCTGATCGCCTAGCAGACCAAGGGTCTGAGGTGGTAACAAAGGGTTTGAATGACTTCTTGGCTTCAATTTTGCTTCAATCAGTTCGAGATTGAGAAGTTACGGCACAGCATATTTCTGGTACCTAAGTAGTGCACGAGGGTTAGTCCTCATCATATGAGTTGGAAGGATGATTAATCGTAGATATTATTTTTGTGCTGTATGGTGAATGACCTCAAACGTTCGGCGCCATCGAAACAGCTGAATGCATAAATGTTGTTACTTGATTACAATGCAGTTTTTGACCGTATGGATTTTTTTTTTCTATGAAACGTTTTGTTTACTCATTGTGATATAGCTTTTAAACAAAAAAAAATAAAAAATATGATCCATTTTCCGGCTCCAATTCCAATAATTTTCGACTTAGAATGAATACTCTGTTTCAGTATTTGGCAGACTGTTTCTTACACACGTTATACAGATATGCATAATGAATATAGATATATGCAATAGATAGTCGTATAGAAATGAACCAAGCAGACGTTAAAGTAACTCGAGTTCTGTTATATTGAGGGGCTTATAGTCCTCTGTGAAGGTCACACGACAAAGTGAGCTGAGCCACGGAGTGCCCCTCGTCAAACTGCGCCGGGAGGTCCACGTCATGCCCTCCGTTCCACAACTATACACGCATATTATATTTTGTAAATTTACATAGAAATGAGACATTGCGTCCATTAATAAATTTTGGCGTTGGAAAAAAAATTCGAACTTTATTTACAAAGTCTGTATAATAGTATACCTAATATCACCTTTTTGTTTTATTTTTTTTTCGTGTTCAAACCCCCACGGGTCATCACCTCACCTGAGCTGATGGTGAAGTGGTATGTCGGAATCGAACCGACTAAAACCACACGGTGTTCCGTCACAAGTGGGTCTATTGCAGGGGACCCGGGAACACCCTAAGAAGGAAGCCTCCGGGAACCCCTGCCGACCTTGGCCGCCTCTTGGTCAGTAGGCCACACATAGAGTACGAGGCCTTGCCCGCCTCCGGTTTAGAGAGGCGCATGCGGAACACGTCGCGCCACCTTCTCAGGCCTGCTTCTGCTAAGATAACGGACAGCCCTACCCGTTACCCCCAGGCCAGCGCTCATGGAGACGGGAGAGTACTCGTCCTCTCCCGTACCCTTTCCGCCGCCTCTTTAGCCAACATCACCTCCTCGCAAAATGAGGCACCGGAATTCCACGCACTCTCGCTTCGGACCATAGACAGAACTATGGTCTCCAGCGAGAGGCTTCCCCCACCGATAGCCATCGCGAGGTTGAGGCGCTGCTGCACCCACGTTGAACACTCCACTAAGGTGTGGAGTGCAGTGTCCTCGCGACAGCCTCCACAGTGGTGGCACGCAGACGTTGGCTCCCGTCTTATACTCATCTCAACCGTGTCCGGTGAGTACCTGCGTCAGACGGTAGGAGAGGCTGCCATGTCGCCTCTCTAGCTAATCCTCCATGACGGGCCTTACCGCCACAATTGTGGCGTGCCCAGCGCTCGGTCGCTCAAGTCGTTCTTTCCACTCGACCATTAAAACCTGGTGAAGCTCGGACCGTTGTGCCTCAACTTCACAAGGCATGAGTCTCAAGCCCGTCTCCAATGCCTCCTTGCGCCAGTGATATAGCGACGCAAGGGCTCTCGCCTCCAGGTCCCATGGTGCAGTTCCGGCTAGGAGACTCGCCGCTTCAAAGGATACCGTGCCATCGCCCGCTGCGGTCGACGCAGTATTGCGGCATTGCCGGCCGTCAAGTTCTCCGCCCAGATTGGGGCCCCATGCAGGGCCATTGACCGCACGATTCCAATGTAGAGTCTCCATACCTAATATCACCTGCGTTCTCTACCAGTAAACTAAGCGCAATATAATAATGTCTTTGGATATTAACTGTGTCATTCAGAGGTCGATATTCGACAGTCATTTATTAAATTACTGGTAACACTAAAGCGCGTCGATAGCCACTAAACAATTAAAAAGGAAATCGGTTGAGAAGCTGGCAAAAAAAGGTTTTGTCTGTAGCTATTTTATTATACATAGATGACTTTTGTTTGTGAAGTGTCTGCCATGGAGAGTATTCTTATCTTAAAGAAGAAAAAAATAACTAAATATAAATTTAAAACGTTGGCGTTGACCGTTTTTGACTAAGAAACTAACGAAGAAAAAAGAAACGACTAGAATTCCAAAGTCCGAAATTAGTCATTAGTGTCTGCCGCCTCCCATTTCTGGTTTTTACCTAAATCTTTTAGTTAGTAAGGCAATTGAAAACGATCGGTTTGGTTCGGTAACGGTAGGACTTCTATTTTAATAGCTATGATACTAAGCTCTTCAGCTATAAAATATTAATTATTACATGTTCAAATTTAGTTTAAAATAAAAGAGCAATATATATATATATATATATATACTCCCGCTTTAGGAGTCATACTCCTGTGACGCGGGGGAATTTATAAACATACAAACAACGGACACAAAGAACACCTAGACTCGCGCGGGAATCGAACCGACGACCTATGGCGTAGCAGTCAGGGTCACTAACCACTATCCAACAATATCCGTTATACAAAGCATTTCCGAAGCGACCTTCGCAAAGGGTATCGGAAGCGGTTCCTTCCTCTCATAACGATATATTTCCTAAAACAGTATCTTACGTCGCCGTCGCGTCGCGTCGCCCAATCACTGAACAACAACACAGAACACCGGGGTACCAGCTAAGTGTGCACACTGCCAATATCCGAGCGCTTCCGATATCTGCTTCGAGTGCTACGAATCAGCTACGAGCCGCTACGAAATTCTACGGCACAGTTCGACGCGGCAGGAAGCGCGCTAAACACTTCCTTCCATTCGATGCGAGAGAAATACGATCACGTCTCCTCCCCCCGCACCCCACGCGGCCCTATAGTACCGCGCGCTCAACCCCCCCCCTGCACCCCATCTAGTCGGCGGGAGGAGGGTTCCCTCGCGTGGTCGTCCCGAGGCTCGCGATAGTAACCGCGCCCCGAGGATGAATTTAATTCAGAGATTAGGTCTGTGGGATAGAATCCTCACATCGCGGATATCAAATGTGGGAGAATGTCTAAACGTAATCGATTGTATTAAAGCGGGTCTCTTTTGTAAAATGCTATTTGAGTGCGCCATTGTATTCGTAGCCTGTTCTACAGGGGGGTGATATGACCCTTTCACCCAAAGATATCTTATCGTTTATTTTTTCTATTTTTTTAATTTTAGTTTAAAAAAAGACGTTTTAAGAAAATAATTAATAAATAAAAATATTTGACTTTACTTTGACTATTGAGAATACAAACAAATACTTTTAAATTTCTCAAGTAGTTTCTCAACTTGCAATGAAAATAGTAAAATTTGAAGTCGCCTCAGTATATTTCAAGCCTATTACCTACTTAAAATGAATTGGTTTATAAAACAAGCACAGCTGTGCTTGTTTTATAAATCAATCCATTCTAAGTTCTTTTCGCGTTGTATTATAAATGTCTATTAAGATCATAAACCGTATTTAGAGGACTTAAATCAAGGAAGAAATGCGTAAAAATATGTCTATGATATCTTAATCTGGCCTCGGAACCCATGTTCGGTCAATAACTCGACATCTTAGTCACGAGATGGGCACCCATCCAAGGAATTTGTGTGCTTAAATTCCGTCGATAGTAAGCGATAGTACCGAGTTAGGGCACTTCGGTCCCCGCGACTATCGTTTGTGTCAATAGCGCGGCGCGTGCAGTTAAGCAGAGGCTGTGATGGCGGCGCTTTTGATCAATACTTGTATCCGACGGAGAGTGCAAGCTGACACGAGTGTCGCTGGCATATGCATTGTGCTTTTTACATTTATAATGGTAAAAGAACAAATAACAGCTGGTGACATGCGACTCGGTGCCGCTTTAGATCACTCTTCAAAATTATCTTACCTTATGTTTAACTACCTTTTGCCCGAAGTTTCGCTCTCGGAATGTGGTTTTTGTCTATCAATCTATCCATTTCTGCATAGAATATATATGCTTTTCTGTTTTATGATGATCGGCCGATAGCATAGTTAACGCGTGGAAGCGTGAAAGCGTTACAAGTCAACAAAGCAACTCGCATTCGCTTTTATAATACTAGTTAGTCTACCACAAAGATGGTAAAGTAGAATACAACTAGGTTGATTATAAACAGGATGGATTACCTTAGACGGATGCCGGTAAATCCACAAGAATCGCTTGCACGGTGTCCACTTTATTAAAACTTAAAACGATACTGAATATGCTCCAGGTTAGAAAAGCGGGCAGAAATCGTCCTGTAGTTGAATGACTCTCTCGCTATAGACCCACATTACAGAAGATTAGTTGTTGCCTTCTTGTGTGATATAGAGAGAGGGCCTCTGTTCTTTTTGGCTTACATAGACCCTGTGGCGGTGGATCTTAGAGTTTGACAAACTACGAAATGGACGATGAGTGGCGACCAGGTGCGTAGTAGTTGAAAGACAATTGAGCTGAATTTCTAACTCGGAATGATGTAAGGGTTCTAACGATATCACAAACACCCATATATTTTCAGGCATTTAGAAATTAGCGTGGAATAAACACATATTTTGTTTGGTGCAGATGCAGCGTCCGTGGAGATGAGCGGTGCGTGCGTGCTATGGGCGAGGCCGCGCCGCGCAGTCTTTCTCGCTCGCGCACTCCGGCGCCCCTTCTGTCCGTCCCGCTCGCTCCCTCCCTGCTATCGCGTGCAGTGAGTATGGCGGCGCGCCCTCTTCGCCGCGCGCGCAGCCCTTGCGCTCCTCTCTATACGTTCCTCTACTTCACCTTCCTTACTGGTGAGTACTGCTGCACTGTCTATCACTATCAAATAGTAATCACAATTCTTCAAGAGTTGGCCGGATATTCACTTAAATTCTTCGATCAGAGGGTCACTACACCAACGATGACATGTAACTTTTGTCCTTTGGTTGGTAAGCAAGTTGATAAAATTTGGACATAAGGTGTCATAGAGTGGTAGATGTATAGGTAGGGTAGGTGCCTGGCTAATCCAAAAAAATAAATTGGCATTTGCAATGCAGCATGCTGATCGTAAAGATAGTGAAAGTTATAGATAAAACGCTATGGTGGGTTTTATATTTACTGAACAACATACATTCTTCCAACTCATCTTAGTGACGTAGTTTTTTTTAAAGTAGCTTTTTTACATGGTTGATAATGCGTGTGTGACAATCATGGTGTTGCAAATGTCAATAGACTACGGTGCTCGCTTACCATCAGGCGGGTCTTATGATAGTGGCGTCTCTATGTATATAATATAATCATTTTACATTTTGCCGGCATTTCACGTGTAAAATAATAATACAGATTGAGTGTAAACATGCTGGATTTCATAAGCTTCGCGTCAACAGCCACTAATTAATTTGATTTGATTGAAGGTGAATATTTTGTTGATTCCCAAAAATGTCATACAATTGTGTCGGCTCAGGTGGGCGCTGCACACATTTGCATTTCACATATTGACAATCACATCAGTTGCGGTCGTCCTATCACAAAGAACTAATTATTTCGGTATCATTCATGTTGTAATTATTTCAGTAGAAAGCTGCCATTGGACTGAAATTATATAGAATGAAAAGTTTTTAATAATGATGAAAATAAATACATAAATAATTAATGGTATAGATAATTAAACAGGATTACACGACATTTTTCAAGAACTCTTTCGAAGAATGGCTTAAAGGACAAAGACAGGGAACACAAACTACGAGTATAAAGAAATTACTAAGATTAAGAGATCAGAAGTATTGAGGAGGTATTGTGTCACGTGTGTGATCAATGACTCGATATCAAAGATTTAATAGCTGCCGAATTTAAACAGTCAATGGTCTAAGTAATTGTATCAGTTTGACAAACCAGGCTCGGTAATCAAGCTGACAGGTTAGTACAGTAGATCGTGACATGTTGTACCTATTCAAAGAAATTAAAAACTCAACGACAACCCAAACCAAAACGTGTTTGTTGCACCTGAAACTCAATTCTATCATTATATCTAAGTATGGTAAACGGTCGTTCTTCGAATAATTATTTAAACAGAAAAAGTCTTTTATGAAACATTAAATGGATAAAAATATAACGAGTATATTATGAAAGTCTCTTGGGTATTTACATGTTTTGATATTTTTTTATTTTATTGTAATACAGAACTGGGTAAGGAACAATACGAATGCAACACAAGTAAAAAACTTTTCATTTCTCAAAAGAGTTATATTGCTATTGCAATGTAACTCTTTTGAGAAATGAAAAGTTGTGAAATGAAAATGAGGAATGAAAAACTCTTTCAATCAATAATAAATAAATAATAAAATCAATAGCGCGTTGTCCACGCGTTGTCCACGCGTTGTCCACGCGTTGTTGGGAGTTTTGTAGTCGCTGTAAATAGATGTTATGTTTACGTAGTAACTACTTAGTAATCTGTGGTTACGTGGGCACATTAAGTTATCGTACAATGTTAGAATACTCCGAATACTGAAATAATTCACTGGTGCTGTTTTATTAAAGGTGACAGCTTCGCCCGAGTGTAAAGTAGTAGTCATTATTACTTAGCAATTAAATTTAAGCAAACTAAAACAACAAACTAAACAAAAATATGAGCAAACTGAATGACTGATTATCGTAATGCTATGCTGAATACTTTGAGGGTGAGCGACCTCTTTGAGGGTATGCTATAAGGAACTTGTACTAACCGAAGCGAACTCGCGTACATTGCAGCGTTATTTAAAATACAGTAATGTTATTTGAAACACATATAATTACGTACGTTTCTGGAACCCATTGAGCCCTTTTTTGATATTATCTCTTTTGTGTTCTGCTTTACTTCTGATTAAATTTGCTGCGAAATCCAAGAAATTTTAACGACGAGTTTCATGGTTAGTGTTATCGTGGGTCAATGCTGTAGACCATGGCATACAGGAGTCACCGAACTTTAACTGTGAGTAAGATTATTCCTAAAATCTTGGAGGGGGGCTAGGCTTACCTCTTAATAAAATATAGGACGTGAGAGAGACGTGAGAACACTTTAATTAATTAAAAAACGTGTTAATTAACTAAAAGAAGTAACAATCATGAGATAACAAAATGGTTTGATAGAAAAACTAAACTAAGTTCTTTAGTAAAGTTAAACAACAACACATAAACCCCTGCGCATAACATCGAACCAATAAACTTGCTTTGTTCACGTGAACCGTCTGTAAGCTTGCCCATAAAAGATATAAAAGTGATTGCTTCTAAACTAGAAGTACCCATCCTCGTCCCTTCGCATCGACGTAATCCCTCCGCCGTCGTTCCGTCTCCGCACCGCTCCGCTCCGCGTCGTGTCGTATAATCCGCATTATCGCGCCGTCAAATGAATGGTTGGCTGTAATTACACTGCTTCACTTATAAACCTATGAAACGAACACCAAATCCTCGATGTGATTGTTTCTTACGGGTTTTATTGTACTGAATGTTAAATTCGAGAAATTTACTAATGTTCCTCCATTATTTACTCGTATTATTTATAAAACTGTTTACATTGACAGCGGTGGATTTATATAACATATGTTTCCAAGCCCTTCAATTTTTTCATTATTTCTGTGTATATGCCACAACCGTTATAAGTGTAATTTATATGTAGGTAAAGCATATTATCAATATTCATGCATTGATTTTTTATTGATTTAAAACTTAATTGGCTTTGTGTTGGGTGTGAGATTCGACCCCACGACTAATTTGAAGTCTTAAACAATGCTGTTCTCATATATTCGCGCGCTCCGTATGTCGATAAAATAATCGAACCTACGCTCTACGCCATTGTTTACTGTGTGTTAATATTATTGCTTATTTAACTATAAGAATATTTTACTTAAATTAAACAAGACCCCCATCTCAAGAATAACGACAACACTGACAACAAATGTTGGTTACAAAACAAATAAACTTGTACAAACAATTTTCACAAATGAATGCGTACTACCTACTAGGTACCTAGGAAGCGTGTAAGTGACAGCTGTCAAAATAATACCAGTGGGCTCTCGGCCCTTCCATTACTTGTGGTTAGAGAACAATAGCTGAACAGTGACCGTTTCAAACGAGCCTTGTGCTCTCATTTCGTTGAGATACAAAAATAATAGAAGTTTATGTGCCATATTTGGAGTTTCTACGTATTTTTTTTTTGTTGGTTTGGTCTATTGTTGTATATAATAGTAATCAGTTTGAGAACTTTCTTTGCGCGTGCAGATTAGGGTCAGATTAAGAGTAGACTTATATGGATATCCTTATTCTTCGAAATGTGAAAACTATACGGTAGACATTCAGTGTGAGCTTGCCATTGATTTTGGTTTACCATCTAAACCGTGCCCACACTATCTCACACCATCGATATCTATTCTATAGGATATAATAGATAATATTATAAATGCGAAAGTTACTCTGTGTGTCTGTGTGTGACACATTGACGCCTGAACTACTACTTAATCGATCGTCATAAAAATTTGCGTACCTACACGTCGTCAGGCGTACAGACAAGGACATAGGGCGCCTTTCATACAGGAAAAGTTCTGTTCCCGAGGAATGGGAAACTAAGGCGAGCGAAGCCACGGACAAACGCTAGCTTGTAATAAAACCGTTGACAGACATGAGTTATAGCGATTGCAAAAAGACATCTCAATATGTCGCCTCCAGACGTACCCCCGCGCTATCGTTAAGTGTCTGTAATAAATCACCACGCCCTGCATCTATCCACAAACCTCACCTAACTGTATGTATGTGTATATGTGATTGTTTCCACACTTTTTTCCTCCTCCTCGACGTGTACAGGCGCCGCGTCGTGGCCCCTAATGTGTCGCCGTCAGAACACATTTATGCCTGATCGATCAACTATACTATAAGATTCGTTGATGTTCTACTTTATTCAGAATAGATATCAATGTTCCCTATAGTACTAATTTTATATTTAGTATCGAAATACGGTTCTAACAATAAAAAAAATCACGTAACCCCATTTTGGATTGAGATTGAAATATGAACTAGTAATCATTATGAGTGTCGGTGACGGCGCGGTGTTGGTCAACCAAGTCCTATTCGATATAGAAGTTGTAATAGAGGGTATGTTCAAAGACATCTTACATTTCTAAGGCAAATGAAGACCATTGACAGAAGTTAGGAGGCACTAACCACCTTATCATAGGGAGTAATTATTCCCCAGACGATTTTTTATGGCTATAAACAACTTGGTTTACAAATTACAAATATTCTTGTTAACCTCTTCAACTTAGACAAATGCTAGTGTTAGGAGTAGGTTGACGTCGGCGCTTCATTGGCTTCGAACAATCTGTAGGTTTATAAACATTATTTAATTTTAAAGGTATTTGCGTTGCCGTAAACGTCTATCGTGAATTACGCATGCCAGTCTCCCCAAAACATCGTAAAAATATAATAATAATAATCAAAAATTCAGCGATCGTTTGTGCTGAACTGCTGAGTGTCCCGCGGCCCGATGCCGTCATTAGCATACGAAGCGATAGAACGTCAATACTTTATCGTATCGATAAACAGCGGCGACGCGCGACGTCGCAGCTTCTTACTACTGAACCGCTCACTGGGAACCGTCTACTTACGAAGCGGTTTTATTTCACCTATTTTTGTTGCAAAACAATGAAGGGTAAGTTTTTCGCTAATACGTATAAGGCCAAAGAAAAGCGCGCGATCTTTAAATATTGTCGCGTGGGTCAACGTTCGTTCCAGTGCTGATAATATGTAACTCCTTTTTTTATTTTTTGGTGGGGGGGGTGGAAGATCCTCATGGATGTCCTCCGCCCTTGGGGAAGCGAAGGGGTCTGTCGGACTCTTACCGACTAAAAACCACCCCGGTGATCCACTAATTGCCTATGATCGGGGGAGCGAGAATCGCCATTTCATTCTTCCGCAACCCCCGATAGGCATTGACCCGTCTCACCAAAGACGGGTATAATAATGTAACTCCTACTGGCAAAGACTTCATAGAGTTTTTTTTATTTTTTATTTATTTATTTATTTACTTCCAACACACATTGTCATTACAGGTTAAAATACCCAATGCAACAATGCCGGCATAAAAAAGTGAGAACAATACACTTTTATAGAATGGATGCATGAAATAAAAATACAAAGAAACAATTAATTTAAACTAGTTAAATAAACTAATGTTAATGTCTCGAATTTCGCCAATAGTTGTGATACAACGTTCAGAGTATTTAAGGCTCGTGCCATCGGAGCATATTTTCGTAGGTTGGTGCGAGGTGCAGGGACCTCGAACACGTTAGCCCTTGGCGCCTGACGCAGTTTGGTGTTTGGTACGAGCAGCTTGATGGTTTGTAAAATTTGCGGATTGTTTAATTAACCGCGGAACACTAAAAACACGTACTTAACCACGGCTAAATTTCGTCTAACTTCCAGCTTATAGTATCCAACTAAATATCCCTATAACAAAGAGTGTACACCATACTGTTTCCAGTATAGGTAACGGGTAAATTTATTTTGCATCTTTTCCACCATCAAGCTATATTTAACCTCATGGGGATTCCAGATGATAGCACTAGTCTCCAACCTACTTCTAACCAACGCGTTATATAGCGATTTCACGGTGTTAGTATTCTGATAGTCCTTTGTTTCTCGCATTATGAAACCTACATTTCTATAAGCCTTCTTACAAAGTTATTTAACTTAGATCTTTAAATGAGAGTTTACAATATGCAACGCGAAGAGTTAAGTAGTGACTCATTGTGGGTTATATTTTCTAAAGTAATATTAAACTACTTTGCTATTTGTTATCTTAAGGGTTACAATTCTGATCAAATTTTAATTGGAAATGTAACATTTTGTACATAAATAATGCGAAAAGAAAATCGTCTAAAACTTAATTTGAGACTTGAAAACCTACAATGTTAGGATTATTTCATGTCACGGTTAAGCGACTTGATTCACACAACTGTACTTCCGCTAACAGAATGCTACAAATTGTTAGCTATGGACACACAATTCTTTATCCTCGAGTGTGCGCTACTTCAAATAAGACAAGCAGTCTGTTATTGGTCTGATCATTGGTATCGTTTGCGACAGGAAGCGACGAACTCAGTGGGCACCCATCGGAGAGCATTTGGTTTAATATACTTGAATGTTATTCTGTGAGAATGTCGGCGCGTCTGTGCCAAGGTTTGTTTAAGGGATGACATCATTACGTGTCAATCGGACGTCAGATACAATAGTACGTCGGAAGTGGCCGATACTTGGACACAATTTTATCTAAAGCAAGCTGACCAGTCAGAGCTTACAGTCCGCCGGGTGGTACGCGGTCACCTTCACTCATGGTCATCAACGAAGAGTATCATTTTACGTGTTATTAAGTCTGCGAAAGCTTACAACCTTCCACTTTTAACAGAATAGCTTGATAGAGCTCTACTCTGCATTCGCGATTCTACTCGTATTTGATGCAATAATAACATTTTGTTTATTTCAAGTTCGTGAGAACGATCAAAAATTTTTTTTTAAATTGTTTGTTTTTCTTAAGTTTTAATGAACCAATGATAATTTATTAATACGCCCTGTTACTTAATTTGTTATATCGAACATACTCTCACACATAAAGGCTTCATGAACACAAACCCACATTGCAAGTTACACGTCGGTAGAATACATTACTCGTGGTTACATATCGACAAGGGAGAAGAGAACGTCAATCGGCAGTGGCATGCCAATGTATTTATGTAAATGTACATACAGTCTTAATATATTTGAATATAAATACACGTAACAAAGATAAATTAACGTAGGTGCACCAATTAAGTACATGTTCAATTACTAGTTGCTTACTTTTAAGTACTTGTATTTATGATATGTTAAGACATACGTTTTAATTATTACGAATAATTCGCTATATAAATCTCATAGTCAACATATTGGGGATTGTCCTTGTCCATGTAGTCGGTGACCGTCTTTTGCCTTCTTTAATGGCCACCTGTCTGGTCATATGGTCTTCACTACGGCGCATTACGTGACCGTGAAAACTAAATTACTAACAATACTAAAACCTATTCCTCAAAACTATAATGCCATCAAAAACAAAACTTGTAAAAAAACCAAGTCTCGCCACTCAGTACTTCTACCTTAAAAAGTTGTGAGATCCATGTAATACCAAGTCGGGTAATTTATTCAGTCAATACTTAAGGGACCTTTTGTCTTAAGTTATTACGTAATTAGCTAACTAAACAACATCTCTATAGTGACTATATCAATATTAAAAATCTTTTATGTTTTAAATAAAATAGATTGACTTGGCCATCGCATGACAAATACAATTTATCTCACAAGTAATACATACCTATTATATTAAATAAGATAGTTTAGTGCGATTGCCAAGTCATTCTATTTTATTTAAAACATAAAAGATTTTTAATATTGATATGGTCACTATAGAGATGTTGTTAGGTTAGCTAATTACGTAATAACTTAAGACAACAGGTCCCTTAAGTATTGACTGAATAAATTAACCGACTTGGTATTACATGGATCTCACAACTTTTTAAGGTAGAAAAACTGAGTGGCGAGACTTGGTTTTTTTACAAGTTATGTTTTTGATGGCATCTCATTTCTTTTTGTAGGTAGTCTTCCGCTTTTTCTTTTCCGGTACTACTTCTTGAGCTTCAGCTACAGTTTTTCTCAAAGCCCACTCCCTGTCTCTATTGGTTTTTCTCGGAGGCTTTGATGTTACAATTTTTGACAAGTCTGGACTGTAAATGATTCTTAGTCTATTGTATTAACAAATTGAGGATTCCTGCGCTTTAATACTTCCAAAGTCGACATTAATTAAATGTAATCCGCCCAGACTTGTAACTATCGAAAGTGCCACGTAAGCTTGACCGGATGTGAATACTGCAGAACCGATATCCATCAGCGCATTATTTAGACTTAGACCCTGACTTTTGTGTATAGCTGTAGCGTAGGCTATACATATGGGAAACTGTTCGCGATGAACATACGCCCTATTAATAATTTCAAATTTAGTTTTGACCGGACCAAGCTCGTAAACATGTTCTTTATTATGTCTGTCTGTCTGTTCGCGATAAACTAAAAAACTACTGAACGGAATTCTGTATTATTGTAAAATATAAACTATATTATTGTATAGTTTCTTTAAAATCCATACAGTTCTTTTTGCGTGAAAGAGTAACAAACATCCATACATCCATACATCCTCACAAACTTTCACGTTTATAATATAAGTAGGAGTAGAAGATATAGGTACACTACATCCATACATCCTCACAAAATTTCACGTTGATAATATTAGTAGGAGTAGGCTATATTATTATAGGTATACTGATTCATTCACCGCAAATGTAACTTTGTAATCCTTTACATTTATATGGGATTACAAAGTTATTTATGCAGTTGGTGTATCCAGAAACCTGGACCGAAATTACAAAATATTTTAGTTTTTCCTTGATTTATACACTAAACACTAATTGTATTCTAAATTTGAAGCTGCTATGTCTGCTAGAAGTGCTTTATTTTGATGATCGGTCAGTCAGTGACTTACAAAATTACGAAACTTTGACTAGTTATAATTCTTAAGCTACTGGTTCAAATTGAATGAAATTTGAAATATACCGTATTTATACAAAGCCAGCTTGTTTACTGAAAATTCAAGCTTCTAGTTTTATCCACAACCAAGTTATAGGGGGTCGAAAATGGCCTGAACTGTTTCGACAAAGGTATAGTACGGCCGTGCCGCTTTTTTTTTTGCTCGACTTGCCGGGGCACTGCTGTGCCCCCAGATAACCGTTTAAATTTTTTTTATCAAATGCAACGATTGTGAATTACTCATCACTGAATCACTACATCACTACACACTCGCCGCGTCTATCTGTCTGACTGTTCGCGATAAACTGAAATACTACTGGTTTTCGCTAATAGACAGAGTGATTCATGAGGAAGGTTTAGGTGTATAATTTGTACCCGTGCGAAGCCGGGACGAGTTGCTAGTTGTAATATAAAACAACGAGTTCAGACTACTGTTTAGACACAATATAAGCAAATACGTGTTCTTAGATAAACTTAAAATGTTAGATATCGTGACCTAGTCCTGGTTATAAATAAAATGTTAGATATCGTGACCTAGTCCTGGTTATAAATAAAATGTTAGATATCGTGACCTAGTCCTGGTTATAAATAAAATGTTAGATATCGTGACCTAGTCCTGGTTATAAATAAAATGTTAGATATCGTGACCTAGTCCTGGTTATAAATAAAATGTTAGATATCGTGACCTAGTCCTGGTTATAAATAAAATGTTAGATATCGTGACCTAGTCCTGGTTATAAATAAAATGTTAGATATCGTGACCTAGTCCTGGTTATAAATAAAATGTTAGATATCGTGACCTAGTCCTGGTTATAAATAAAATGTTAGATATCGTGACCTAGTCCTGGTTATAAATAAAATGTTAGATATCGTGACCTAGTCCTGGTTATAAATAAAATGTTAGATATCGTGACCTAGTCCTGGTTATAAATAAAATGTTAGATATCGTGACCTAGTCCTGGTTATAAATAAAATGTTAGATATCGTGACCTAGTCCTGGTTATAAATAAAATGTTAGATATCGTGACCTAGTCCTGGTTATAAATAAAATGTTAGATATCGTGACCTAGTCCTGGTTATAAATAAAAGGGTAGTTATTTATATCGCATAGAATCCGCTATGCGATCGGTCACATGTTACGGTATGAAACTTGATTAATTAGGCAATTCAGTGTGTCCTGAAAAATTAAGTTAAATATCTCTGTGCAGATATAATGTTGGTAAGATTGACTTTTGGTACTGAAACGAGATTTCCATTTCCAGCTACTTCAAATATCAATGTATCCAAGGTTGTCCCAACGTCACTATTGTTCAATCTGTAGATCGCACTAGTGTCTAGGAAATTCAATTAACGCCGCACTTTTAAGAGTGTGTTCTGAGATAATATATTGTTTTATAGAAATTCTGTTTGATTGTGCTGGTATGTATTGTACGATATGTTATTTTGTTTCTAAACTTTCGCGACTATGAAACATATTAGATGTGTAATTCGGGACTTAATCGCGATATTATTTAAAAGGTGCAATACCTCTTGGTTACCCGACGTTTCGATCGAATTGCACCGATCGTGGTCACGATATTGTACCTTTTAAATATTATCGCGATTAAGTCCCGAATTACACATCTAAAATATTATT
This sequence comes from Callimorpha dominula, assembly GCA_949752705.1. Lineage (NCBI taxonomy): Eukaryota > Metazoa > Arthropoda > Insecta > Lepidoptera > Erebidae > Callimorpha > Callimorpha dominula. The sequence goes on along the minus strand of OX457016.1, from coordinate 14,212,094 downwards.
TTGGTAATAAAAATACAATAGTTTATAATTATTTCCTACAATGTATGAAAAAATAAGTGTACTTTCGAATCGGGACTCTATAGAAAGTGCACTGTTTGCGAAAACTGTCAGCGAACAGTTTAATTACTCTTTACGTCTTTGATGTATGCATAAACGTGACCTGATACATATTTGCAATATCATTATATCTCCATTTTCTATAAAGCAACCACTTGTCTAACTCTAACGCTAGGTGTAGATTTCCAGCTAGAGGTCGCTATTATGTACTTATATCTCCATTTTCTATGAAGCAACCACTTGTCTAACTCTAACGCTAGGTGTAGATTTCCAGCTAGAGGTCGCTATTATTTACTTATATCTCCATTTTCTATAAAGCAACCACTTGTCTAACTCTAACGCTAGGTGTAGATTTCCAGCTAGAGGTCGCTATTATTTACTTACGTTACTTGTACTTTGGCCGCTCTGGCTCCAAATCATAAAAAAATCTTTTAGAGGTCACTGTGTAGATACCCTTTTCAGAACTGAATCCTCAGAAATCAGAAGTTACGTTTTATTAAGTTTTAATATTTTATGAAGAGAATATAAATTTTAAAGACTTTATATATAAATTTCAAAGATTTTAAATTTTATTCAATATCGCAAAGTTAAAATAATCGCAGTGCTTTGGTGTACCGGCTATCCAGAATATTAAATGTGTATTCCTGATATATTGTGTATGTTTCATGTGCTGTTATGTGTAGTTTTGCAGGTTAAAAAAGCATCATCAACACATTATATACAGGCGAACAAACAAATCCCACTATCCCTCTAATAATGTAAATGTGGAAGTTTGGATGGATGTTACTCTTTCACGCCAAAACTACTGAACCGATTGCGAAGAAACTTGGTATGTATGGCTAGAGACCTGGATTAACATATAGGCTACTTTTTATTCCGATATTCCCACGGGATCGGGACTTACGCGGGTGAAACCGCGAGGCACTGCTAGTATTTTAATAAATATATATATTTTTGCTACATGCTGATGTAGCAAAAATATGTTATTTTATGCAACACCTCGAATAGAATTATTTGATTTCAAAACTTTAAATACAAACTAACTAAAAGGGTTGACGAATTTAAATAATCCCAAGAGTCATTAGCAGCACTTGCTCCACAGTGCTGTTCCAAGACAAAGTGGCCCCTTCCTTAAGTTCACTCGCTTTATCCGCTCAAACGTCCGGGCGTACTTATACGCCCGAATTGTCAAACCGTCAAACGTCCGGGCGTATATATACGCCCAAACAAATGAGGCCCGAAAAATTTTTGGCGCGAAGCGACTCGCACGCTATAATCGATTTTTAGTCAACATATCCATTGCGCCTCTTTTAACAATGTTATACTAATCTCTTCTCTATGAAATACCGCGTCGTTTGGTTCCTTTTAATCTATGGTAAGAGACGCCATTAAATTCTCAGAAATTTTTCAAAAGTCAGTGAATTGCGGTGAAAGTGGTGAAAGTTTTGTTGGTTTTTTGTGTTATTTTTGTGTGTGAGCTCTGCTTTTAAAATGTAAGTAATAATGTATTTATTGTTCTTCTGTATTAGTATTATATATCAAAATTATCCTTATGAATCATTCTTTTAGTATATGTAAACTTTTTATGAATCCAAAGTTTGTTATGATGTGTTTAGATGTGATAAAACTTTTTTGGTATATTATTTCAATTAAAACTTCGCCTTTGTTCGCCGGTTTATCGTAATGTTTTTGTATGTTATATCATATATTTTAATATATTTTATCTGGTAATTAGGATGAGTGGTTAGTATTAATATTTTAAATAAACATTAATTAGGATTTTACGTTCTTGTAATTTGACTACAGCCCCCTATAACGATTACGATGGTCTAGAAATAGGCAAAATTCGAAATTCAGAATTTTCTAATTAGAATAAATTCCAATTAGATTATAATTATATATGTCTAAATTAGCATCATATTAAAGGGAAATGAATCTAGTTTTGTTTTTATAGTGTTTTGTTTTTAAAAAGTATGATATTTTATGCCTATAAAACAAATTAAGTGAAAGTTTGTTTTTTTTTAGTAGGAATTCATAACAAACCTCCTTTGAAGTATTTTAAATTATCACTATCGAATTTTGAAATAGATAACTTCTTTCTATAAACGTCTAGCTATTTTTCAGTATTTTTATCTACTCTCTAGATATTATTATTTTAGCTATAAAAAGGTTTTTGTTACCAAGTTGCCGGCACATTTCCGCGCTATTCAGGGCCGCGAATAGTCGACCTATAAAGATGTAATTTTTAAAGCTACTGAGAAATAATTATATATCAAGATATTAGTATCATAATTTAGGGAAATGAGTCTAGTTTTGTTTTTAAATGCTTTATTGGTAAAAAATATGATATTTTAGGCTTACGAAACCATTTTATAGAATTTTTTGTTTTTTTTTTCTCGAGACCTCACAATAAACCTTCTTATAAGAATCTTATAAGTATTTATTTGAATTTAGAAATAGATAACTTTCATCTATAAACGTCTAGCTAGTTGCCAGTATTTTTATCTTGGCTGTAGCTGTTATAGATAGCTGATAGGAGAGGTTTTTGTTACCAATTCCGCACAGTGGTCCGCGCGATTTCCGCGCGATTTCGCGAAATCCCCCCCCCCCAAATTGGTGGACGTGGTGTCTGGTTTCGAACTGTCAAAGCGGACGTTCTAGCGGTTATATTAGGTCTTTACCTATTATATGAAACTGCCAATGTTACAGTTGTTTTTATGTGAAAAAAATCAAACGATTTTTTTTCTATATTTTTTATTTTTATTAATCAAAGTAATCACCCATGCAATCGATGCATCTTTGCCAACGTAGTGGCAGTTTATTGATGCCCTTCTTGGAGAAACCAGCTGGACGGGAGGCAATCAATTCTTCAAAGGCATTTCGTACTGCCTCTCGGGTATTGAATTTTTTTCCCGCCAAGAATATTTATCAAAATTCTGGAAAAAGTAGAAGTTTGTAGGCGCAAGGCCTGTTGAGTACGGCGGATGACGGAGAAATTCTAACCCCAGCTCTTGCAACTTGAAGACCCTCTGGTGTGCGCGACCTCATACTGGTCGCGCGTTGTCGTGCAGGAGCAGGACGAACGATTGACCAAAGCTGGTTGGAGATATGCAAGCTTCTCCATCATTGTGTTCAGTGCTTCACAATACACATCTGCAGTAACGCTCATCTCGTTTGGTAAGAAGCTGTGATGAATCACACCGGCGCTAGGCCACCAAACAGTGACTATCACTTTTCTAGGGGTATGTTTTGTTTTAGGGCATTGTTAAGGTGCTGAACCAGAATTCAACCAACTTGCTGAGCGCTTGCGATTGTCAAACAGAATTAATTTTTCGTCGCAGGTAACAATGCGGTTCAAAATTCCTTCGTTTCTGTGCCTTTGAGCAGTGCAAGCCACGTCGAAATTTCCAGAACGCAAGCGGGCAAACCAATAACAAGCGGTGCGTGGATTTGTAGTGTTAGCTCCGTAAATGTCGTTGATGTTGCGTGCCGCTTGTGCCACGTTGCTGCCACGACGCCGACGGTACTCATATTAAATACTTACGCTAATTTTCAAATGCGATGAAAACATAACACTTATCAATAAACAAACGACTACTTTTGAAAAAAGAAATCCATGTTCTTAAAATAAAGTTAATTTGAAATTAGAATTCTTAGCCAAACAAACAAATTTTTGATTTGAAAGAGCCAGTACTGCAGAACCTATTATCAAGATATTTGTATTTAATTAATCAATGTCCCCAATTTCATAGGAATATAGTACTTGTACACGAGTCACACACATATATATATATATATATATAAACCATTTGTTAGTGGTTAAATCCTACTATTTGAAAGCGTGTTTTCGAGAAAGGCTGTAATCTACACGGTTCACTTAGTATTTAATCAAGGTCTAATGTCTGTCTGTTAGGACATTATCCAACGTGCTGACTAAATTTAAATAGTAACATGTTTGAAACTGCTGCACATTAAAGTACAGAAAATATATGGAATGGATACGCTTAATGTTTAAAGCTGCATAGCAAGCATTTTAAATTGTTAAAAAAATTTGGCCTTTTTTTCTGAGAAACTGATGAACACAGACAGAAACAAGCGTCGAATATAATATAAGCTCCTCCTTTTTGAACTAGGTTATAATACGAATAGTTGGTGTCAATCGAACTTGTATGTGACGTGGTAATTATTTATTTAATTAAAATGTAACACGCACAACAAAACACCGCACATCGTTTATGAAGCAGCCTATAATGACCATTTCAGAATATAATATGAACCGTAGTTACAAAAGTTATTACTAAAACTACCCCGTAATTGCCCCATGCTATTTAATTAAACAACGTTAGGTATTTCATTTGCCTATTAAATAATAATACCCGCGACACCTAATTGTGGTTTTGTTGCCAAGATATTCAAAATAGTGTTTCATATTTATAAAACGGTGATAATTCCTGTATATGGTAGCTACACTAGCTAGTAAACCGGCCGACTATATCGTTTTAGAATATAACGAGTGTTGAGCCTCCTGGTACCTCTCCGCTGAAGGCACGACGAACTCGCTGTGTGGGAGTCCAACAGATGAAAACCACCCGGCTTCTCCTACTTCAGACATACTAGTATTGGCAACAAAAGCGGTATACACGCGTCGCGGCCAATAATATATACCAAGCTCGTGTCAAAACCGTTTTTTCTTGTGAGCCGTCCGTGCATTTGCCAGAGACTGGGATACGTACGCGCGTTTTTCTAACCCGGTGATCGAACCTGCCATCCTTTCATCCATTCCTGCCATCACCAGAACGGGGTGGTTTATATGTAAATGTTGGAAGTCAATTCTAAGATAGATAGACAGAATATTCTTTATTGTACACCTACAGTTGAAACAGATCTCATCTTAAAAATTAAAGTAATCGGCGGTCTTATCGCTAATAGCGATCTCTACCAGACAACCTTTAGATGTAGATTATAACAGAAGTATTTAATAAAAAACATAGTAGTTGATGGTGTTCTATTGAAAATACAGGTAGTTTGGATAAAAATAATATAATTTTTCATGTTTGAGCTGATGTGGTCATGGGGGCAAGAGGTGCATAGTAAAACTATTGTTTACTTTTTAATTCAGTTTGCCATTGAAGCGTGTCTTTTTGAGTTTTACTAAACCATAATTACTAATCTTCTTTTTATCTGATGATTAAAAAAATAGGCAGTCATGGGACTGCCGTCAGAAGTGAAAACTTGTCCCGGTCCCTGCTCTCTCTCTCTCTCCCTCTACCTCTCTCTATACGCTCTCTCTCACGCTGTACATGTAAATATAACAAACTCGGCTCCGTCTTATGAATTTTTGACGGGGACGGACCGAGGACATCAGGGTCGGACATCAGTTTCTGACATCAGGGTTATGTGTCTTGACGCGAGTTTAACATTTTTTACCCATCCAAAAGTGCACAACGCCGCTAAAGAAGGTTTCACTTCAAAAAAAAAACTAGAAACTAAATAGTATGGCGTGGTGAGTGGTGACCTACGGTATCGTGACCTGTGTCAAACATTGTGGAGCTACCAAACTGATTGATGTGGTGTCGCTAATCGTTCTCTCAAACAGTCGTAGCTGGATATAATGACCGCATACATTTCGCTAACTGCAGCATTTATCCACAGGCGCCGGCTCTCGACACTCGTCATCTCCAAACGTACCAAACAATAAAGTGAAAAATGTTTCACGCCCTCCCCGCCGCACTTCACCCCTTGTTCACCCCGGTATTTTCAACATTCAGACGAAGGCGTTATTTTTAAATCGTTATTATGGGCGGCTCCTGTAATGTATTCATAGGTTTTGCGGTTAAAAACCTTGTTCTTTTACCCCTCGAGGAAGGCAGCCGGTCGACGGGTAAGCTCATCAATATTAATGCTTGCCAACAATTTGTTGATTGCTGTGTTATTACAAAGTGAAGAGAAAAGTTGCGGCCGACCTCCGCGCACTTCCTAAATGTTACACTCCATTATAGTCCTTTCATTCCCGTGGTCGAAAAATGCACGTTTGGGATATATGGATTACCTTCCCTTTATATTTTGTATAAGTAACTAACACCTTCAGTAAAGAACATTCAGATAACGCTTTTTCTTGCATATCTTGTGCCTTGGCATGAGTGCAGAATAAATAACTTTCTTTCATTGTTTACTCTTTATACATTCACTGACAGTCAGAGTCCAGCACGTTGATTCACAGCTTTGTATTTTTTTATTATTTCAATCGGCTAATTTGTGTTCTACATACATATATAGTAAATCAAGACACTATATATATTATCAAATTGTGATAATTAAGTAAAACAGTATTTTTGGTAGTAAGCGCAGTTATAAACATAACATATTACATACAAAAAATAAACTAACTAAAAGGGTTAGACTCGTTCATATCACGGACGTGATTCCATTAACCAAATATTCTTTCTATCTATGCTATGTAGCCTTACTTATAAATATTTCTTGTTACGTTTCCTTAGGTATTGTTATGATTTTGTAATCGGTTTGTTTTGTCTGCCTTAAATATTCTCAACTGTTCTGAATTGTTGTATAATTTCTCAGATCTCAAATATTCTCTATCCAGACGAGATATCGACAGACAGCCATCGCAACGAACTCCAACGGGGCTTAACTTAGTGAAAGGACTCAATTGGGGCGGCTTCTTTGAAAGTGAGGGCGAAACGTGCGGGCTGAAGGGTGACTCTAACGAAATCTATTAAAATAAGAAATAAGCCCCCGGCGGGCTCCGCGCTCACGGACTCTAATGTTTACCACACCGTATATATTTTCACACTCCTTCAAATTAAAATTGTATTGTTACGCTTCAGAGGGTTTTATAAACCTTCAGATCTTGGTTTTGGGTTATAATAGAAAACTTAGTATAATAATTATTTAGTAATTTGTAAAAAAATATGTTTTGAACACGAGCGATTTATTTTAATAGGATATCTTGTAGAGAGAAATCAACACATTGGTAGGAGGCATTGCTCATGGCGTCTACCACTTTTGTATAAAAGAAAAGTGATTAAGTGAGGGGGGGACGATCACACAAACAGAGGCCCTGCGGCGTCCGACCAATCACTCACACACATCTTATTTAAGACTCCTTCCTTGTACGAGTATGCTAGTTGTCAAAGACAAAAATTGTATTACCACGAGATTTTTTTTTCATGCTTGTTAAAACTCGCGACTAAGTATATTTTTATTTTTCTTTCCTTTGTGGGGCTTTCCGCAATATACATAGATTTATTTCATATTCAATAAAGTACATAATAAACGTTCATTAAAAGAAAATTGGTAACAATTTTGTAAATATGTATTTAGATAACTGACTGGTTGTATAATTTGTAACTTCCGATTTTCGCCCTAGGTGACGTTACTGGTAAAAATGTATCACGCTATGGTTTCGTTGCCGGGGCTATTATAAATATGTTCGGATTCATCAAATAAATTATCTTGCTCTAAGGGAAGTTGATTTTAATTGCAACCTACCGGGCTTTGAGGGGTACCTCTACGATTGTGCTCAGTTTGTACATGGTCCTAACGAGCCGAAGGGCATTTTTGGTGATCTGTGAAAGGATACACGTTGAGTACAAGCTTGTTCGCATGATATAAGACGAAAAGTGGCGCTAGTTAAAAGAACGTTTGGCAAATATAGATATACGTCGTGGCGGTTCTCGTACATCATTGGATAAAGTCAAGTGCGAAGTAAAGTGGATTGTAAGTGAGTACATCAAAATTACTAAGTGTAAGTAAGTGTCGAAAAGTTGACTCCGAAAATTCATGAGATTGGCATATTCAGTCAGGACTTAGAATAATCGGCTCAAATTTGTTGAGACGGGGAATCCATACCCGATTTTTGAGCGATATAAGTCGTGCTAAAACACTTAGACGATTTTACTCTACCAGACACTTAGATAATTTGACACTACAAAGGACTTGTGAAATTTTCAAAAACTGAGGAGACATAATAAACTTGTAAAAATGGAAAATAATTTACGGATACTAGAAGACTTGAAGGTGCAATTGACAAAGGCTTATACAAATTTTAAGAAGATTCCATAGGAAAGGTTAACCAAGAACTTCGCGGAAGTTAGACTAGAAATTTTGGAACAAACATTTAAGAACTTTTCTTCAAAATATGAGTCAGAGTGGTTTATGACGCCTCGTGTAAGGGAACGAAAGAAGTATCCTTAAACGATACCTTGATGGTAGGACTCACTCTTCAGGGCGACCTGAGACATCTTGTGTTGAGGTGGCGACAATATCCTGTGTCTCTCGTGGCAGACATCGTAAAGATGTACCGCCAAGTGAAAATTGCACCTGAGGACGCAGACTTTCAAAGAATTATTGTCTGGAGAGAGAATCCCACCGAAGATATTCAAGATTTCCGACTTTTAACGGTTACTTTTGGTACGGCCTGCGCACCCTACCTGGCGGTTAAGTCGTTGCAACAACTTGCTTCTGACGAAGGTAAATCGTATCCATTGCCTGCTGATCGCGTAATGTCGGACTTCTATATGGATGATCTAATGACAGGTTGTCAAACTGAAACTGAAGGATTAGTCATTTACAAGGAGATAAATAGCTTGTTGCAAAAAGGGGGTTTTAAACTGCAGAAATGGGCAAGCAATAAGATTCAGCTATTAGAGGAATTGCAAGAAGAATCAGGTAGAGATTTGGAAATAAAGGTGGATAAGGTTACCAAAGTTTTGGGGCTTACTTGGAAGAGGCACACGGACCAGTTTGACTATTCTGTAAAGTTGTCACCTCCAGCTACACCAGAAACAAAAAGGACAATTATATCGGAGATAGCACGTCTCTACGATCCTTTAGGGCGGATAGCACCATGTGTTATTACCTCAAAAGTTTTCATCCAAAAGTTGTGAATTGCTGGTGTTGGATGGGACGATGATTTGCCACCAGAACTCATACAAGAGTGGAAATGTTATCGAGGAGAGCTTGAAAAGCCCGTAAACTTCTATATTCCAAGATGGATCAATATTACAGACGGTAGTGTAACCATCGAACTTCATGGATTTAGCGACGCGTCCAATATGGCTTATGCAGCAGCTGTATATTGTAGAGTCATTGGTGAAAATGGTAATATATATTGCAATCTGCTAACTGCAAAAACCAAAGTAGCTCCGATAAAACAAATCTCCATCCCACGTCTAGAGTTGAACGGTGCAGTTTTAGTAGCAAAACTATTGACAGAAGTAGCTGAAGTGATTAATGTACCGACATCAAATTTACATGCCTGGACAGATTCTTCTGTGGTATTAGCGTGGTTAAGTGATCATCCAAGTCGATGGAAAACATGTATCGCTAATCGTACTTCAGAAATACTTGGTTTGCTCAACAATACGCAATGGGCGCATGTTCAGTCAAAGGACAATCCAGCTGATATTGCATCACGCGGTGCATCTCCTACTGATCTTCTCAAATCTGACCTCTGGAAACATGGTCCGAAATGGTTAAAAAATAATAAAATAAAGTATCAAAACCTGAATCTATACTTACCAATGAGGAGAAAAGGACAGTGAAGGTCCTTACAACTAAAACGGAGGCTGTGTTTGATAACACTTTTTCTTCCAAGTACTTGTCTCTATTAAGGTTACAAAGAGTAGTTGCGACTTGCAGAAGGTTCCTGTTAATATCAAAGCATCGTAGAGCTAATATTTCAATCAAACCGTATTTATCAATGGCAGAATCCGAAGAAGCTTTAACTATTTGCATTTGTCTCACTCAGGGGGAATGGTTCAAGGCAGAAATTGAATTTTTAAAAAACGGTCAGCCTATAAACAGCAAGAGTTCATTATATAAACTAACTCCTTTTATTGATAGCAATGGATTACTATGAGTTGGAGGTAGGATTCGACACTCTCAGTTACCTAATGATACAAAGCACCCAGTTGTAATACCTTATGACACTAATTTGGCCAAGTTAATTGTAGCCGATGCACATGAAAGAACTTTTCATGGAGGACCACAACTGGTAATTAATTTTATACGCAATAGGTACTGGATTAGTAGGATAAAAAATATAGTAAAGGCGCATATACACACATGTATTGCTTGCATTAGATATGCAGCTGTGACCAAACCCCTGGGTGACCTTCCAGCTTGCAGGATAACTCCTAGCAAGCCATTTTTTAATTCAGGTGTTGATTATGCTGGTCCCATTAGTATGAGATTTGCTAAAGGCCGCGGGCAAAGATCATACAAGGGATACATTTGCCTGTTTGTGTGCATGGCCACGCGAGCTGTTCATATTGTATGCTGTATCAGATCTGACGACAGAAGGTTTTTTGGCAGCTTTTAAGCGTTTTGTCTCCAGACGAGGACATTGTCGCCATATCTGGAGTGATAAAGGCACAAACTTTGTTGGTGCTGCCAAAGAGTTACAAGTACTTTTTGCTCAGGAAAGCAAAGGTTTTAAAGACATTGCGGCAGCTCTAGCAAACTCTTCCACTGAGTGACACTTTATCCCTCCTCACGCTCCAAATTTTGGGGGAGTGTGGGAGGCAGGAATAAAGAGTGTTAAACACCATTTGAAACGCGTGGTTGGGAATACTACCCTCACCTATGAAGAAATGTCTACCGTGCTGTCTCAAATAGAGGCATGCTTAAATTCACGGCCGTTGTCTAGGGCCAGTAGCGATCTCGAAGATCCTGTTCCGCTTACACCCGGTCACTTTTTAGTAGGACGTCCGTTGGTAGTACCACCCGACTACAATTATGAGTCATCTACATTGAGTACACTGCGGAGATGGCAATTGGTGCAACGTATGGTGCAACATTTTTGGCGCAGATGGCAGCAGGAATATTTAACGCACTTTTTTCACCGATACAAATGGGCCGCTAGAGCTCCTGAACCTAAAATTGACGACATAGTTTTAGTGAAAGAGGATAACTTACCCCCCGCGAAGTGGTTGTACGGTAGAGTTGTTCAGCTGCACCCGGGAAAGGATAATATCACGCGCGTTGTCACTGTTCGCTGTAAGGGCGTTCAAATGAAACGTCCAACCTCGAAACTATGTTTGCTTCCCGTGGTGGTATAAGTGGTATACTTTTGATATAATTTCTATAATGCTATCTTTATTAAATATTTGTTAACCTGAGCTTATATTATATTTACATTGCTTGGTTGATAAATGTTAGGTTACATAGTTGAATTCTTATTTTTGTAACTCATTTAGTGCGTGTCTGTTTGTTATATTAAATTTTGCATTCTGTCTTAAATGAAAACTTCTCTTAAGTATTTATGTTGTATACAGTCCATTGTTTCTATGTTTTGAGTTGTTTTCCCATGGTGGGCGGCTTCAAAAGGAAAATTATCCTTTTGGTGGGCGGAATGTATAATTTGTAACTTCCGACTTTCGCCCTAGGTGACGTTACTGGTAAAAATGTATCACGCTATAGTTTCGTTACCGGGGCTATTATAAATATGTTCGGATTCATTGAATAAATTATCTTGCTCTAAGGGAAGTTGATTTTAATTGCAACCTACCGGGCTTTGAGGGTACCTCTACGATTGTGCTCAGTTTGTACACTGGTTCTTATTAAAAAAATATCAACTTAGCAAACTTAAACTTTACTAACAATATTTGAGACTTAAATAATATTACACACAAAATAAAATCAGAAATACTGGAAAGCAATACGACTATGGTGAACGTCCTTCTGATCCGGTGGTGGCAGTAAAAGTGGACGAGAGCCACCGCTCGCGCTTCCACCTTCCTTCCTGATCCTCTCCGCAACTGTTAGCTCCCCCACATCACCCCGCCTACCAAAGTTTTCGTTTCCGCTAACTATGTATATAATAAATAAATATCTAAAAGTACCAAGGATTCCATAAAAGACACAAGTCAAGTGCTCTTAAAGGAGTTTTTATAATTTGTCTACTAAGTGCTTGGCCAAAGTCTAGGGATTTCACAAACAGATAGCCAGTACTGCCGGGGCAGTTTGCTAGTGTATATATTTTGAACTAGCAGCGCCCCGCGGTTTCACCCGCGTAAGTCCCGATCCTGTGGGAATATCGGAATAAAAAGTAGCCTATATGTTAATCCAGGTCTCCAGGTATTTACACACCAAGTTTCATCGCAATAAGTTCAGTATTTTTATCGTGAAAGGGCAACAAAAATCCATCCACCCATCCACCCATCCAAACTTTCACATTTATAATATTAGTGGGATGTGTTCACAACAGTGTAAGAGTTCAAACGTTCTTTGAGATAAGCAGGAGCGCTACAATTAAGGAATTTATTGTTTATCAGTGAAAGTATATAAATATTAGCTTCTGCCCGCGGTTTCGCTCGCGATAATACATTTTGTCAATCAGTTGAGGTCTCCCTCGGGAACAGTTTTTTTTTGTCATGAAACGTGTATGAAAATTTTCATGATGATCGCTTCAGTAGTTGGGACGTGAAAGCATCACAAACAAATAAACACACTTTCGCATTAATAATATTAGTAAGGGTTTTGGCATATGGGTCAATAATTGCGTTTATTTTTCGTATTCAAAACCTTTTTCATAATTATGCAAGTTAAAGATGAAGTTTACAAAACAAATAATTAGGACTTATATACTTGATATAATTGATCCAGGCTGCACTTTGAAACCGTAACTAAATTTCTATACTAAACCCCAGACTGCCACTGAAATCCTATCAGACAACCTAATAACAGTTTGTCTAAAACCAAACTCGAAACGTCGAGCAACGCAATTCGCCAATTGAATCAAATGATCAGGCTAATAAACTACCTATCAGCTTGATATGTCCCCTCACCGGAGGGAAGTTGCTTAGTTCATTTTATTTGAACCCTGTGCGCGCTACCGGCAGCGCCGGCGACAATGGTGAGCAATAAAGCACTTTTATCTGTAGATAGTTGGCGCATTGCGCCCGCACTTCGCTGCACTCACTGCTGTGTACACCTACGTAAGTTGGGGCATCTTTTGGGGTAGTCAGGGGGAGTGGGAACGAGATACGGACACTGTCAAAAGTAGACGCTTAATCTATGGTGCTCGTAATAATATATATATATGTAATGTGAATGTAGGCGTGTTATGATTGAGCCGATGAAGCGAAATGAAATTAATAATATATTTATATCCCAAGTCTACGTATATGTTCGTCTCTATAAACACGAATGTGACGCAATAGCTAGGTATTTTCAGCTACTAGTTTAGTAAACTATATCCAAGCTACATACCCTGACAAGCATTGCCAAAGCCGACATTGGTGCCATTAATTTTTCGTCCGTGTTGTAGTAAAACTACATACGAAAAGTATCCATACCATGATATCTAATGGTTAAGTCGTAATGTATTTAGTACATTCATGATATTGATATACATGTTCTGGGCACTGGGAAATACCTTACGAATTAGAAAGCAATACTTAATATTTATGTTCTTATAGTATGAAGACCTTTGGAGTAAAATGATAAAAGTTAAATTACGGTTTGACGATAATAAACTATTTTTAGGTAACGAACCCTAGCACATAAAAGAGAAAGAGTAGTTGCGTCGCCGCAGTGAAGGCAGTGTGCGGCGGGTTCGGTGGGGCTCATACTCGTAAAATCAAAGTTTTACGAGAACAGCAAGGGAACAATAAAACTATTGCGGTAGTGCACACAGGTACTTACACTATCTCATTCACGACATTCGGTAACAACACCAAGATATCGAATAAATATCTGATTTTATTCAAAGCGGTATTGATTCTTGCTTTGGGTGTGGTTCGACACAGACACAACCCCTCTTATTCATCTTTGAGATCATTTATTTCGTTAAATATGATAAAGTTATATGATCTTAGCTCCAGTAGCAGTCACATATATATGAATTTGGCAGAAACTGCATGGACACAGTGTACTAGAATCATACATGAGTACATGACACATTGTGTCTGATGTAATCGTCGCTTTAGAAAATATAATATATGATTTTTTACACGATTTTATTAGCTTGGTATGTACGAGTATGTATGTATGTATGTATGTATGTATGTATGTAGGTAACGGAATCTTTGAACGTCATCTTCGTGATTAATTTGAAACGTTGCACAAGTATCAAGGACCGATGACGTTGCAATCATTTAATTAGTTTGTTCCATTATCCTGATCAGGATCTTCTGGATCAGTGAAGTAATTACATATCCGAAGTCACGGTTGTGTCTTGCGCTAAGTAATTACAAAAAAAGACAGTTTGAAAAATCTAAAAAACACGCTTTAGTAGAAAACCAATCTAAAAAGTAGAAAATAATTTTCAATAAATTTAAACAAGAGTGTGATTAACAATAAAAAAATATTTTATTTAAAAAACGCGTGGGATGCTTTTTAAGATATTTTCATAATTACTCTACTTTAACCAATATCTGTCAATAATTATTTATAACAATTGACATCAAGCACCCCAGGCTTTTTTACAAAAAAATATTTTTTAAACTATTATTTATTCTTTCGTAGCAATATTTTTATATATAACTAACACAGCAAACAAGCACACAGCCCGACGGATGGTAACCGTATGCATTGTATCATTTGCAACATCAGTTGTGTTTCGCGTCCATTTGCAGCCCCACCTCTCTTCTCGTCACTAGAAACAATACTATGCAAGTTGCATTAACCTTTACATACTCCATCTCTTCATCTCATCTTTCCATCTCATTAATTTTAATCTTATAAATATGATTGACACATCCTGTCGAAATATGTTGTCAGGAATTTAAGGCATGCTTGTGAAACGTTCAACGTTGTAGATGCCAGGTGTCATTTCACCGAAGAGATATATTATACATATAGCAAAGGTTTTAGCAATAGTTGAAATATTGACTAAAGTGCAAGTTACTGCCGTCCGTCGTGCGACCGTCCGGCGCGTTGTGCGTCGCCACCGCAACCAACCAGTTAGTTGGTCGGCCCTCCTGTCCTAAACTTTATCTACAGTTTACATGATTGTACGGAGTAGATAAATGCTATTTTAAACTTTGGAATAACTCGCGTTGGCCGGCTACCTACCTTCTCCTAACATAACATGCTTTAATTTGGATTTGGATCTATTGTGTTACGTATTAGAGAATTAGCAACTCTGTAGTCCCACACATTTTGTGTTTTATTTAAATTTTCTTTTCAACCTTTTTGGCATCTCCTTTGTGAAATGAATTGTAATAAGTTAATATTGTTCTTTTTAGGTGGTTACCATCTAGTAAAACCACCTGTCATTGAAAATGAAGTTAGAAGTTAAAATAACTCTCTCTTTAAACACAAAATATGAAGAAGTATAATTTTAAAAGTAAATAATTAAAAATAAAATTACAGTTTGATCTCAAGTCTGAGAAGTGATCAAAGTTATCACCTAAAGAAGAAAAGGAATGTACCTTAAATGCAAACTAAAATGTTATTCTTTTAGTGATAAAAATGGTACTAACAGATTTATATATTTTAGTGATAAAAATGGTACTAAAAGATTTATATATTTTAGTGATAAAAATGGTACTAACAGATTTATATATTTTAGTGATAAAAATGGTACTAACAGATTTATATATTTTATTGCACACCGGTGACAACGTTGAATAATTAGAACTATAACATTTCATCAACAAAATAAAATTGAAGCTATTTAATAAAAATCCCTCACAATTTGTGAATTTTTGTGACGTCGACATGTCGTTATTTAGAGTAATACCACAGATTACTAAGTAGTTACTACGTAACAAATAAATCACTCCCTACAAAAACGTCCATACCTACCGTTTTAATTACCTACTCTTTTCGAACGCCGACCCCTGCATGCGAAAATGATCTTTAATGTTCTTAAAACACGATTATTATTGCCTCGCAATAGCGCATGGTTGAGTTTAGGGTTACCTCTTTTTATGTAATATTAAATATCTATATTTTTATAAAAAGGTTATGTTAATTAAGTAAAGTTTTATTACACAAAAAATCAGGTGTATTACCTGATTTAGAAAAGTGCAACACTTAATACCACGTCCCCGTAAGTTTACTAATATGAAACACTTAACAACAAATCGCTTCACCAAAAAACTTATCGCCGAAGCCACGCGACCTTGCTTAACCAAACCTCTAACGAGAAACATCAATAAATTATTCGAGAAAAGAAACTTACAGAATTTGTCATAGCGTGATGTTATATAGCCTATAGCCTTCCTCTATAAATGAATAGTCCATCCAACACAACATTTTAAAAATTTTTCTTTTTTATTCAAACCAGCTGTTCCTGAGATTAGCGCTTCAACCAAACAAACAAACTCTTCAGCTTTATAATATTAGTATAGATGTGATGTAGTGATAAGTCTAAAGAACAATGCTGCAATGTATATGGTTGATGCTCCTTAATTAAAGATGAGTAACCACATCCAAATCTTCTCCCAATCAAACTCGTGAAATTCACCACCCGAGTAGATGCGTCGTTGTCCTAGACAATAGTGCCGACAAAATCTAAAAACGCTAGCGCGGTGGCGTTTTGCTTTTGGATAAAAAAATAAGGTACCTAGGTACTAAAGATTTTATTTCTTGTAGTTATGGCATTCTTATAAATATAAATTAATAAAGTATAATTTACTTAAAAATTATAAAGATAAGGTATTTAGTACTTACCTAAGTATATATTTTTTCCATAAAAAGAATCTTAAAACCATTTCAAAATTACGTATCTGGGGGCACGGCAGTGCCCCCGCCAAGTGGAGCAAAAAAAAAAAGCGGCACAGCCGTACTATACTTTTCTCGAAGCAGTTCAGGCCATTTTTGACCCCCTATAACTTGGTTGTGGATAAAACTAGAAGCCTGAATTTTCAGTAACCAAGCTGGCTTTGTATGAATACGGTATATTTCAAATTTCATTCAATTTGAACCAGTAGCTTAAGAATTATAACTAGTCAAAGTTTCGTAATTTTGTAAGTCACTGACTGACCGATCATCAAAATTCTAAGGCACTTCTATAATTTATGAAGATATTGTGCATATTGGCCAAAATGTAACGATAAATGTTAAGTAAGTCGAAAAAAAATCTGTCATCTGCGAGCTATTCTGGCGTGCGGTGGGAATACTGTAAAAGTTATCCGAATATAATGTACGGTGGGATTGTTTCTCCTAAATAGTTCTACAAAAAACTCTGTGACAGTATATATCTATCTTTTATGTGTAAGCCATTATTACCAAAATAGTGAGCCATAAATACAATAAAGTTTGATTTGTTATTTCCAATTCACATTTAGCAGTGACAAATTGATTTTTATCAAAATAAATAGTTTTATCGCTTCTGATATTCAAAGTAGATAAACTTTGTCATTTAAAGTACATAATTTTGTCAAATATTTTAAAAGTTACGACTATATTAAATTGTGCGGTCTGACGTGGTTGACCATTCGAATTAAGTAGGTATTTGTATATTTGTATATTAAAGAAAGGGCATAAAAATCCTTATCTAAAAAACAACTATGTGACAGTGAAACCCGTATTAACTCTTATTTATTTGTAACAGAAACCAAAACATCAAAATAGAACTAAATATATTTGATAAAAAAAACAATTACAGATTTTGTTAATTTTTTCTCTTATTGGATCTACATCCATGTATAGCACATAAACTACCAGAAACCATGTCAATTTGTCTGTATTTAAAGTATATTAAGGTATAAAAATACGATTTCGAATTACGTAAAAATTCAACCCATTGCGCGAGACTGTGTGTAAGGGCCGCCAGCGACCGTGCGGCCGGTAGTTGTTTAGCGCACGTAAGTACATCGAGTGGCATAGGCCGGTAATAACCTTAGGCATTTGTTAAATGAGTGATATTTCATGTGTTAGGTATTAGAGTTATGACAGTTCTATTCATATTGTTGAATTTTGAAGTAGTGCCATTTTCGTTTATTGCCTCTTAAATGTGCTGCAGTATTTTTGAACATCAGAAAATATTTTCAATTTGCGTCAACCACATACAAGTACAAATCCCAAAGAAGCTGAACTAAAAGTAAATTCTCTTCCTAATGCTGTGTCTCAAAGACCCTGTTAAAAGGAAGTATCCTTGTGTTAGCGACGCGACTACATATAAATATGATAAATATATAAAAGGAATACATATAAAATAAAATACCTACATAATGTGAAATAATGTTCGTTAGGGCGTAGGAGGCGCGCGGTATGTGGTTGGGGGGAGCGTGGACACTCGGCGCGCGCGCTGATTCGCCGGTCACCGGTCGATCGAAGTTTCGAGAACAGTTGCAAGCCTAACACACGCCGCACGCTTCCTCGCGCAGTAGATATTGTAAAGTTCTACCATTTTGTTCAATATACGTTGCTTTAGCTACCACCATATCTTGCTTGATCATTTTCCCACCCAATTGACCGTGAACACACACAAACATCATTTTCACCTTGAAAGAGAACTTGTAAATGCTTTGTTAGATTTGTGAGATTGTCGTTAAATGGGCCAGACCTTAAAGCTACCTTTTACAATCTGCTTGTAACGTACTTTAATGGTGGATAAGTATGACCATTTGCCACCTCCGTGCATCGTGCACGGTGGTTTCCATAACGTTGTGCACTCGAAGAAATTAAATACATAGGTTTAGTTTCTTATCTCGGTCGATTTATATTGAAAACCATTAACCAACATAAGATCGAGCTAGTCTAGTTCTTGTCTTTGTGTATAATTAGCGCTAACAGCTATTCATCAAGATCACCGGGTGTTTATTTGCCATCTTAGTAGGGTCAAATAGTTAAGCGGTGTTTTTTTTTTTAAATTGTCTAACTCTCTAACCTAACCTCCACTCTCCATCCTACAGTTAGCGAGTACTACTGGCGTACCTAGAGCTGATTCAACTGTTGCTGAGTAGAGATTCCGTAGGTATAAATGCGAAAGCAATGTACAATAACCCCACTGGTGTTTCTAGGCATTGGCATCAGCCTACCAACAGGCGAGTTTTGCGCTTGTTTGAAATGTTAGGAGTATAAAACAGCCTACCTATAATATGTATAAAACACGTATTACTTATGAGGTCATGCTTCGCTATTTTTCCATTCTCTATCCTTTTCTGTACACCTGTGAACGTGTACGCAAAGCTTATGATGGTCGGTTCAGTAGTTAAGGCCTGAAAACTAACTGATTTATGTACATTCGTATTTATAATATTAGCGAAGATGCGAGACTGAACCTATCAAAGTGAATTATCCTGAGAGTAATACTTGTATTACGGTTCGAGGAAGCGACGGGACCACAAAAGCATTTAAATAATTTTTCTGAAAGCGCACATTCGTCCATTGTATAGATATATATTTTACTTTGATGTAATAATAACCGAGAATCGTTAGCGTAGCCGACCAAAGACCTTCGTTTATGTTTTCTATCACATTCACATTCTTTCATTAAGCTTGGTTCCCGAGTTGGAAAGTAATTAAATTCGGCCGCCTATTCTGTAAGACACGAGGAAGGAAGGAGGGAAGACTGTAGGACTGAAGTTGTATCCAGCATACCTAGGTATACCTTTATTGAAGCAAACTGGAGTAGGTAGGTACATACTTACTAACATTACAAAGCTGTGATATAACTGGTTGAATACGTTAAACTCTGGAACTTTAAGTAAGGTTTTAATTTGATAGCATCATTTGATAGCTCAATTCTTAAGGAAAGTAATAAGCTATTTAGCATTACCTTAATTTAAAACTCTTCAGAGCAGAGCAGTGACCATTGTCGTGACTGAACCTGCGGGGAAGGACTGATTTGGTCTCAATAACTCTCGCGTTGAAACATTCTTTGTATAACGCTTCACATTACGTTTCTGTGGAGTGATTGTTTCATCTGTTTAAAGTAAGATTGGATTCTGATAAAGCCTTAATTTACTCCGACACATCTGACGATAGTCTCTTTACCGACTTGTTCTTAATTATATGGCATGTACTTTACAAGAGTAGCTACGAGCAGTAAGCATATTTTTTACTGAATTGTATGAGCCTTCTGTATCTTTCATCAGTGATATTGAAAGTCCTACAGGGACTGTACAGATAGGTGTTAACGGTCTAATCAGGTATACCATAATATATAATGGAATACCATAATAATGAGAATGTTGCCTATATCATGGATTGTTTTGATAGGTTTGCTTGAGTTGTGTCCCGCAGTTAGTCGGTTCGCTAACTACAGTTGTATGCGGGCGAATGCGCCTGATTATGTTCCTTTGAGCTTGTGTACAGCTTCTCAATAATATCCGGTGATTAGGCTCGCTCGGTTTGTTTGTTTACAAAGCTCTTTGTGAACAGATTAACATCGAACTGTTCACTCTCGCTTTGATGCCATTGATACATGCCTATTGCTGTCAAAATTAACATACTACGGATTTGCTCCTGAAACAATACAGTGGTTTAACAGTTACTTAACAAACAGGTCACAACAAGTAGAAATACATAATGAGGAGGGATCAGTTATGTCGTCCTCCCCCCTTGCTTTGAAAAGGGGAGTTCCACAAGGCTCAATACTCGGGCCAATTTTGTTTATTTTATACACAGCTGACTTAACAGATTGCTTCCAAAATTGTGGGTACCACATGTATGCTGATGACACACAGTTGTTTCTGTCTTTTAAACCTAGCGAAACCATGTCGGCTGTGGATCGTATGAATAAGGATTTGGAAAGAATAGTCAAATGGTCTAGAGATCACTCACTAATTTTAAACCCAATTAAATCCAAATTTATGATACTGGGCAGTAAGGGACAAATACAAACTATAGTGCAAGCCAACCCAACAATAATTATAAATGGACAAAGAATTGAAAGAGTAGATGAGGTTACCAACTTAGGACTGCTAATGGACTCCGAGCTGCGATTTGAAGCACATATAAATAATGTTGTAAAAAACTGTTTCTATAGGTTAAAAATTTTATATAACATCCGTGACTATCTTAGTATACCATTATGAAAACAACTAGTAGACAGTATTGTGCTATCCAGACTTAGTTACTGTGATATAGTGTATGGTCCGTGCTTACTTACTAGAACAAAAGGTCTCATACAAAGAGTTCAAAATGCCTGCATGCGTTACTGCTTCAACATCCCCAGACGCCATCATGTAACTCCTTACGTGAATGATAATAATGTTCTAAAGATGGATGCTAGAAGACAGCTGCATCTAGCTAGCTTACTGTTCGGGATAATTAATAAGCAAACCCCTACCTACTTGTATGCGAAAATAGACTGGAGACTCAATCATGTCTCATACTCCATCAGACCTTCAGCTAGAGCATTGAATATTCCAGCACACAGAACAATGGCATTCCGTGGTAGTTTCAGGTATGCTGCTACACGATGCTGGAACTCAACACCACCGCCAATTAGGGACCTAAAAACAGTATACTCTTTTAAAAAACACTTAAGAAAATACTTTCTTGACCAACAAAAACAACAATAGTAAGACATTAGCACACATACCTGTAGTATTATGGCCCATTGGCAATATAATGGTGGTATTGTATAGCATATCCAGGCCACCTCTAGTGTCTCCTTTTATCTGCTCCTATTGTATACAATAGTGGGTAAGAAGCTTGAGCAGGGCTCTCTGGAGTTGAGAAGTAGAAAGGCTTCAATTTTCATTTTATTCATTTTGATTCTCTTTGTAATATAATTTGTTACTTTACTAGTTTAGGAACCTGTAATAAGAGCTGGTTAATGAAAATGGCAATATCATGTGTATATGTATGTATATACATATCTACGTATGTATATAGATGTGTAAGGGTAGTGCTTGATATAATTATCACCATGCATTTTGTGGCGACTGATCATCCATAATTTAAGTACCTATATTTTATTTGAGTTTGTACTTTGTAAAGTTCTTTGTAAAGTTTTTAGTTTTAGTTAAATATGAAAATTACTTACCATGATTATTAAAGTATGATGTGGTAATTGCATCTGTCGGCGTCAGGTCGACAACTACGGTGGGCACTGAAAATCAGTGCTGGGGTGGGCCACGCCTATCGCAGTAAATGCTGAGAGTCCACCTTTTAGTGGGACACGGTGTACAACCCTCGTTAATATATATGCTTGTATCATAGGCATGACGTAGGATATAAAGTAAAGCACTAATTGTGTATAATATTATAATTACTTTTAACCTATGTAATAAACGTGGTCTATGATACGTCAGCACGCCACGTCAACAACTCACTCAACATACCACAGATTATTGTTATATCACCTGACCTCACTCTAGAGTGAGTTTGAGAACAAGTCTTTTAGACAAGATATTTTAGAGAAATAAGTTGTATGCCTTGTTTTACTAAATAAATTCCTTTTCTTTCTTTCTTTCTTTCTTCTTTCACTGCGGTGTCCAAGTTTGACTGACGTAGCGAGCAGCTACAGACCTCAAATGGAAGTTTGGAACATAAACTATTTCAACAATGGGGTTGTGTTATTTTTTAGATTGAGACAGTAGAATAAAGCGTGTTGGGGCTTTATTGATCTGGGGGCACGGTTTAGTGCGATTGCCAAGTCAATCTATTTTATTTAAAACATTAAAGATTTTTAATATTGATATGGTCACTATAGAGATGCTGTTAGGTTAGCTAATTACGTAATAACTTAAGACAAAAGGTCCCTTAAGTAGGGACTGAATAAATTAACCGACTTGGTATTACATGGATCTCACAACTTTTTACGGTAGAAGAACTAAGTGGCGAGACTTGGTTTTTTTTACAAGTTTTGTTTTTGATGGCATTAAGATTTTTTAGAACTAAAACATTTGAAACTAGTAGTAACGAAACGGCCAGACTACAAATTTTGACTAATGTGTAGAGTTTGTGAAGTTAGGGCTTGTAGAGTTAGGGCTGCAGAGTTAGAAGCTGGGTTAGGTCTATATGAGATCTGATAACTTTTTTGCAGTGCGAGCCATATGGTCTCGTCTTGGCAACATTTTACATGAAAATGTTTTTAGTGGGATCATTAGTTTTACATACGTGTATTTTGTATTAATCGATTCCTGGCAGGTAGATTTTGATGATTTAATTTTTGTTGACAACATCTGTCATTATCTTGTAAATTGTAATAGAATTATTACTTCAGTAACTTTAGTGCTACCAAGTTGCTTGTTGAAACACAAAAGAACTTTAAATACCACCACTAACACCTAGCCTAGACGGGTTGAGAAAGAACATCAGATCAAAAACATAAAACCATAAATGTGAATGTGTGAGCAAGTTCTTCATCACTAAAAGAAGGATGGATAAACTAGAATTTAGCATGAAATTCAACCATATTACAATGTAAATCTTGTGAATAGTTTAATGTGAACTTGGCTAGTTCGTTCTTACATAACTATCTTCATACCTACCATCCAAATAACTCGTTAAGTATACACTTTCACATTTATATGCCATAAATGTAAATGTGTGAGCAAGCTAGCAACAGATTTTCATAATATATTGTTTGAATCGGAACATTACAATAAAATAATATCTTTCAGTTAGTGTTTGGAGCATAATGTCATAAAGGTTTAGATCCGTTATATCCTCACGGATAAAAATTCGTAAGCTGCTATAAATATGATCTTATTTTTTTTTTTTTAGTTAGCCTCCCACTTTTTAGTTAGTGTCCCACTGCTCGGCAAAGGCCTCCCCCTTACGCTTCCACTCCTCTCGGTCCTCGGCCACCCTAGGCCACATGTTTAAAAAGGTGTCGAGATCGTCCCTCCATCTCCTCCTCGGCGTTCCTGGCCGTCGCCGACCACCTCCAGGTATCTACTCCGTGGCTGTTGTCGCCCATCGGGATGGCTCCATTCGACAGACGTGTCCCGCCCAGCACCACTTTAGCCTGGCGGTCACCACTCCAACATTAGTGATGCCAGTTTTGGAACGCAGCTCAGTGTTTCTGACGTGGTCCGTCAATTTGACACCGAGTATGCTGCGTTCCATGGCCCGTTGGCAGATCTTAAGTCTGGACTTTTGATGCTCGGTCAAAGACCAGGTTTGGACGCCGTAGGTTAGGACGGGTAGGATGCACATGTCGACGAGCTTGCGCTTCAGAATGAGTGGTAACTCACCCTTCAACATCTCCTTCATGGACCAGAAGCTCTTCCAGGCGTTGACGATACGGCGATCGATCTCCTTGTCCTGCCTATTTTCGAAGCTTACTATCTGTCCCAAGTAGTACTACCATCTGAGTCCTGCGTTACACCTTTCAGGGTATCAACTGACAATCTTTATACTGGGATACAGCCAGCTAACATTTTTATTTATTCGCAATAGCATATAATACTGTCATCTTAAAAAAATTCAATTGAGTAGAAATCACTGAATGTATAAGTACATATTTATTATGAGGTCACTAACATATAATCCACCACTCTATAGTCAGCTGACTTTTTTTCTTTAAGATATTTGGTTAGTTATAATTTGATACAATTTTCAATCGGGAGGAAATGACTAAATATAATATTTTTTTCTATGTGCGCGGGAGGCTGCTGCTCCTCAATTCAAGCATGCTGTTACAATAAGATTTAAAAAAAAAAAAAAAAACTATCCGTTTACAAGTTATGACCATTTGAATTTCCAGGTATTTCTACCTCCCATAGGTTGATTGATACCCTTCCCTATAGGTTTTGAATTACCTGCGAAATGTTCAAATTTAGTCAAATATAAGCCTTAAGTGGTCATATCTTATGATTATGACTGCGTTGACTTAGAAACTTGATTTTTTTACAGATTCGAGAGACCGTAGACTTATCTATTTGGTAGTCATTTTAACTTGATGCGTCCACGAGTTCCTGAGAAAAAGGGTCTTGACAGACAGACAGACAGACGGACAACAAAGTGATCCTATTAGGGTTTTTTGAGGAACGGAACCCTAAAAACAGGTTCTAAGTGAAAACTTTCAACCCACTCGCAGTCACACACACTTGTGTGGAGACATTCGGTACATTCCGTAGTGTGGAGTTGTTGGCATCAGCGCATTATTTAGACTTAGGCCCTGATTTTGTGTATAGCTGTAGCGTAGGCTATACATATGGGAAACTGTTCGCGATGAACATACGCCCTATTAATAATTTCAAATTTAGTTTTGACCGGACCAAGCTCGTAAACATGTTCTTTATTATGTCTGTCTGTCTGTTCGCGATAAACTAAAAAACTACTGAACGGAATTTCATGCGGTTTCCATTAATGGTGTATAATTTGTACTCGTGCGAAGCCGGGGCGGGTTGCTAGTATTATATAAATGTATGTATACTGGTTGCCTAACTCAAAAGTAATCTAAGTTTCTGACAAAAAAATTAAGGTAGTCAACATTTAAAATATAGGTCTTCTCTGATATTTTCAAGTTGTTTATACGCTTTTACCAAAACAAAGAGCGGTTAGTAGGACATTGCATATTAAAATTCTAAATCTACACAATTCGATAACCAGTTATATTCAGACATAAAAGTCCACACAGCAACGCAATCTGTGAGAACTGGCAGCCCAGCTCCCGCAGTGTGACGCGTAGGGCTATTGCACAAAAGAAAATTGATTCAAAACCAAATAAATAGGGATGCATCTCATTTGTATTTCATTGACTAAGTGTAGTACTATGTAATTGAAGAAGTGATCAAAATAGTAAAATAATTGACTAATAATGACATAATACATAAGTAGGCTAAGTGCACAGAACATTTCAGACAAGTTAATTTTCAAATACCTAATACCAAAAAAAATACCAAAGATTTAGCATACATTGTATTAATATTGACAATATTAATATTGACAATATTAATACAATGTATGCTAAATCTTTGGTATTTTTTTTGGTATTAGGTATTTGAATATTGACAATATTAATATTGACAATATTAATACAATGTATGCTAAATCGTTGGTATTTTTTTTGGTATTAGATATTTGAAAATTAACTTGTCTGAAATGTTCTGTGCACTTAGCCTACTTATGTATTATGTCATTATTAGTCAATTATTTTACTATTTTGATCACTTCTTCAATTACATAGTACTACACTTAGTCAATGAAATACAAATGAGATGCATCCCTATTTATTTGGTTTTGAATCAATTTTCTTTTGTGCAATAGCCCTACGCGTCACACTGCGGGAGCTGGGCTGCCAGTTCTCACAGATTGCGTTGCTGTGTGGACTTTTATGTCTGAATATAACTGGTTATCGAATTGTGTAGATTTAGAATTTTAATATGCAATGTCCTACTAACCGCTCTTTGTTTTGGTAAAAGCGTATAAACAACTTGAAAATATCAGAGAAGACCTATATTTTAAATGTTGACTACCTTAATTTTTTTGTCAGAAACTTAGATTACTTTTGAGTTAGGCAACCAGTTAAAGCTTTTCTTACACAACTAGTAAATATCATATAGAATAGTATTCTTGTTCTGGTCTAACAGAATAGATCCTGTTCACTCGCAATACATTAGCTAGAAGCTAATGTATTGCGAGCGAATGCATAAAAATGTCTATAATTTCTTTGTGTTGTAAATTGAAACTGAAGGAATTGTATTATGCGTGTTGGTTGATGCAAGGATAGATTGGATTTTGCGCTGGGCTTTCTACAAATATGTTAATCTCCACGTTAAAGAAGACCATTCAATATTATATATCGAAAATGACAAGTATATGTGCCTGCGTTCTTAACCTTTGGCCTGCGTTCGATATAATCAATGTTGGATATGAACGAAGATTAAAGTTAGGTATATCAGTATGCTGGGCAGATAAATGTAGTAAAATGGGGTAATAAATTCTCTACAGATTACACGCTTGGCTGACCCCACGTCAGGCAGGGCGGATTAATGTGACCTCCTTTGTACATCCTGTATGTTGACGGGCTGATAGAGGAATCGGATACGGCAAGAGTTAACTGTCACGTGAACAATTAATGAGTTCACAACTTGATTTACGCGCATGATGGGCCTGTTGAGGCTCTCAGAAACGAAATATTAAATACATAGCCGGAGAAAATCACATGCTTTCATGCAAATTTTCTCGTTGTAGTAACGCTGCCAAAATCACTCTGTTCACGGCATATAGTCAGTCCTTCTACACTAGTGTGGAAAAGGGTAAAGAGCCTTTAATGCACTTCGCCTGCAATAATATCGCATTTGAAGCTATACTCGGCCCGCCCTCGTCGTTCTAGTGCATTTGAAATGTTTGCCAACTACAGGTTTGGTAATTTTTAGGCTGTTAATCGTAACGGAGCCATTATTTAAGGATTAACAAGTGCTTGATGACATGTGCCAGATGACATGACAAGTGCCAGGCCAAGTCATTCTATTTTATTTAAAACATAAAAGATTTTTAATATTGATATGGTCACTATAGAGATGTTGTTAGGTTAGCTAATTACGTAATAACTTAAGACAAAAGGTCCCTTAAGTATTGACTGAATAAATTAACCGACTTGGTATTACACGGATCTCACAACTTTTTAAGGTAGAAGAACTGAGTGGCGAGACTTGGTTTTTTACAAGTTTTGTTTTTGATGGCATCTCATTTCTTTTTGTAGGTAGTCTTCCGCATTTTCTTTTCCGGTACTACTTCTTGAGCTTCAGCTATAGTTTTTGTCAAAACCCACTCCCTGTCTCTATTGGTTTTTCTCGGAGGCTTTGATGTTACAATTTTTGACAAGTCTGGACTGTAAATGATTCTAGTCTATTGTATTAACAAATTGAGGATTCCTGCGCTTTAATACTTCCAAAGTCGACATTAATTAAATGTAATCCGCCCAGACTTGTTACTATCGAAAGTGCCACGTAAGCTTGACCGGATGTGAATACTGCAGAACCGATATCCATCAGCGCATTATTTAGACTTAGGCCCTGACTTTTGTGTATAGCTGTAGCGTAGGCTATACATATGGGAAACTGTTCGCGATGAACATACGCCCATATTAATAATTTCAAATTTAGTTTTGACCGGACCAAGCTCGTAAACATGTTCTTTATTATGTCTGTCTGTCTGTTCGCGATAAACTAAAAAACTACTGAACGGAATTTCATGCGGTTTCCATTGATGGTGTATAATTTGTACTCGTGCGAAGCCGGGGCGGGTTGCTAGTATTATATAAATGTATGTATACAGAGCCTTTTAACAAATCGCTAGTGTCTTGAAATTTCCCATTATGGACACAACCGTCAACAACGACTGCCCACGTTCGGGTGGCTCACGCCACGCGGCGATAAGCGATGTTTCCCCCCCCTCGCCCGCAGTGCACCCAACCGCCCTGCCCACGTCAGACCGCACAATTTAATATAGTCGTAACTTTTAAAATATTTGACCAAATTATGTACTTTAAATGACAAAGTTTATCTACTTTGAATATCAGAAGCGATAAAACTATTTATTTTGATAAAAATCAATTTGTCATTGCCAAATGTGATTTGGAAATAAAAAATCAAACTTTATTGTATTTATGGTTCACTATTTTGGTAATAATGGCTTACACATAAAAGATAGATATATACTGTCACAGAGTTTTTTGTAGAACTATTTAGGACAAACAATCCCACCGTACATTATATTCGGATAACTTTTACAGTATTCCCACCGCACGCCAGAATAGCTCGCAGATGACAGATTTTTTTTCGACTTACTTAACATTTATCGTTACATTTTGGCCAATATGCACAATATCTTCATAAATTATAGCCTATGTGTTATTCTGATATATAAACTATATTATTGTAAAGTTTCTTTAAAATCCATACAGTTCTTTTTGCGTGAAAGAGTAACAAACATCCATACATCCATACATCCTCACAAACTTTCACGTTTATAATATAAGTAGGAGTAGGATATATAGGTACACTACATCCATACATCCTCACAAAATTTCACGTTTATAATATTAGTAGGAGTAGGATATATTATTATAGGTATACTGATTCATTCACCGCAAATGTAACTTTGTAATATTATACATTTATATGGGATTACAAAGTTATTTATGCAGTTGGTGTATCCAGAAACCTGGACCGAAATTACAAAATATTTTAGTTTTTCCTTGATTTATACACTAAACACTAATTGTATTCTAAATTTGAAGCTGCTATGTCTGCTAGAAGTGCTTTATTTTGATGATCGGTCAGTCAGTGACTTACAAAATTACGAAACTTTGACTAGTTATAATTCTTAAGCTACTGGTTCAAATTGAATGAAATTTGAAATATACCGTATTTATACAAAGCCAGCTTGTTTACTGAAAATTCAAGCTTCTAGTTTTATCCACAACCAAGTTATAGGGGGTCGAAAATGGCCTGAACTGTTTCGACAAAGGTATAGTACGGCCGTGCCGCTTTTTTTTTTGCTCGACTTGCCGGGGCACTGCTGTGCCCCCAGATACTCAAGCTATATTGAATTCGCCTTTAGGAACTGACTATTGAACAAACTGAAAGTCGACAAGGATTCGAAAACAAAAACAAAAGAGGTTGATTGATTGATTTAAAACATGACATTTAGCGCAAGGTAAACAAAGCATGATACAACTAAGTACTAACATGTCAACGAGCATTCTTTTAATGATTGTAATTTTACATTTCCTTCCACCCACCGCCTCAGTAGATCGTAACGAGGGGCACGCTGGTGTCGCTGCTGGTTACCACTCCTGCACTGGCACGAGTAATGAACCGTGTCCTAAGACAACGAAGAGACCACATTGTCATCGCTTAACCACTCCCCAGCTGAATTTAAAATACACAATAGCTTCTGAAAAACGAAACCGCTGTTTCAACTGCATCTAGATTCCCCATTCTTCTTTGTTCGATCATTTTATGGTAGATATGCCAGCTTTACATCTAGACCTATTTAGCTTGCTGTATTTGTTTAATAACTGCCATTACATCATGGTCTAATCAGTGCTGTGATCAAGTATGAAAAAATACAATACCTGTAAATATTTAGATTTTCTTTGGTAAGTAGTGTGTATCAATCACTTGGTGAACATAAAAAAATCTACGATATTTACTGAGCAAATACGAGTGAGTCTTGTGAATTTGTGTTTATACAACCTTATAGGTCTTCACCCGTTTAGATTACCTTTCGGTTTTGAGAATCAGACGTCTACGAGTAAGTACATACTGTTTCTTTTATGAATACGACACTCACAGAGTTGGTCTCGTGGCATTGGCACATTCCTGAATACATATCCACGAAAGGATTCCTTTCTGGCGTTGGCCAAGCTCAACGCTGAAGTGTTTGTTTGGCTTTAGTACGTCTTTGTACTTTAGGAAAACAGTTTAGTATATATGTGTATGCATTTTTAATATTGATATGTTCCTTGATACCAGAAGTAAAAAAAAAGATCTGTGTTTAGATCTATTATATTATTATAAAAAGGTAGTAGGTGAACAGTAGGTACTTCCCAGTGCAAGTGATACACGAAAGTACAAATTGATAAAATAAATTATGCATCATATTTTCGATGCCAATGTAAAGGCTTAAAGATCCTCTTCCTTTTAAATAGATTCCAACTGATCCCTTACCTCTTGATGTCGATGTATGTAAATAGTACTCTCTCATCTCAGGGACTACACTCTTCAATCGCCTCTTCGGCCTCAAGAGACTTTATCGTATCATAAGTGAATGAGCCTGTAATGAAAAGACATTCATGCTGACTACAGCTTTAATAATATTAGTAGCATTAAGAGCCCATCGCTCCTTCCGCGGGTCGACTGAATGAGAGCGCCTTATCTGTCTTTACGACTTTAGATTACTTTGGGCCGTACATTCCGTTTTCTTTCACTAAATACATACTTCCTAATTTCAATAGCTTTGGCTTTATATTATCATCAAGTCATACCGAGAGTTTATTAATTGATGGTTTTGTAAAAGAGACTGTTCTTAATAGTTGTATAAACAGATATGGCTAATGTGATGACCAAAGATACTAATTATGATCTTGTGACGGTAAGATGAAATCTCAATAGAGTGTTTTCCACCACGATTGAATTGCGATATCGTAAGTATGCCGTTAGTAAATCAACTGGTCAGAATTAATAACTTGCGATGCAGGATAGAAAAATGCTGACATATTGTCGTTGGTACTGTTTCCATTCCAAACTTTATCGATATCAGCACTTTGAAATTGTTCTTATGGAAGTTGCGATATTATGCTAAATATAAAACAGGTAAAATAATTGTATAATGAGTGCATGTTTGCGTGTTGCCAACTAAGCTATTATTTTAGGAGACTCACATTATCAGTGTAATGGTAGTGTTCTAGTCCAAAACCGTTTAATTGTCTATCGCAATTCACATAGCTACTGCAACTTTCTCCATATAATAGTCTTGTATTAATTTTATTATCAGTTAATTCTTTACCTTCTATATACGCTGACCGAAGCTAATGGATTTCTATAAAAGGTTAACAAACTCATCATTCAAATGAAGAGCTACATAGCCATTGATTGTGTGACATTAGATTCATGCAAATTTATAGAAGTTGGAGTCTAATACAATTGTTGCAGTCTAATAATGTGTGTGTGTATGTGTGTGTGTGTGTAGAAGAAGAAATTTTAGCTAAATCTTTGAAAATTTTCATTAATTTCAACACAACAACTTGATGACATCATTTTCACTCATTACTTTGAACTGTTTTTCCACAAATACTTTTACGTGGGATAAACTAAACTGTCGTATTTCCTCCAATATTACTACACACAACATCGTGTAAAGGGGGGGATGGTGGTTGGTAGGGGTGCACTAATGACCGTGAGCGTGAGGAGGCGCGCAGAGGATTCCCTCACGTGTTTAACATACGTAATGTGATGTATTGTTGTTGGAGATATGATTTATTTAATGTTGATGTTTTAGTCTGTCAGATAATTGTTTTAAATTTGTACACATAGATATGTTTAGACATGTATCAAATATGTATTTATGGTTGTAGTCACGTGAGTATTTCAATCAAATATGATGTGCAAGGTTTTGGCTTCTCTGATTGTCACAGGTAAGCTATCCCACAGTCTATCCGCTTGCACCGAAAATGACTTATCTGTGAAATGTGTGGTATGTTTAGACAATTTCTTGAAAGGATTCTCTAAGATAATTAAATGTGTGTGGATGGAACAGAGTACTGAACAAAGGAGAAAGAATATGAATATGTCGGCGAAAACATAAAGGCTATTTGAGCTTAGGATGCTTATTTGAGTTTTGGAGTCGCTCAAGTTTGTTTTGTTGGTTTCGGTGAGATCTGAATAGCTATCTAAATATATTACCATAGTCACGGATAGGAAGAAGGTGATAATTCATTTATGGAATATTCACGTTTCAGATTGATACGCATTTACATTAGCTAATACTACATCGCACCTTTCTGAGACCCTTGTAGTAAAGTTAGGTGTATAAAAATGTTAGGGGGTTATCACCGTGAGCTCGTGATTAGGTTGAGTGTGATCGATGAGCACTTCGCGACACTTTGCTTCAATGTCGTCTATTAGTACCTCCTCACCGTTTTACACATCAATGATGGCTGATATATTTATATGAATGTCACTTGTTTTCCACTGAGAATAACATCAAGTGTGTTTTTGCGATAAAAAATATTTCCTATTTGAATCATAAACTTAGTATACTTTACACCTTTGCGCTAGTATACGATTTAATCAACTGTTTTTTGTGTGCGATATCTAACCCAATTCTGAAAGTTGCAGTGAGCAGTTAAAAATATTTTGCATTTTAACTTGACTTTACGGGTCGTAAACGGCGAGGGTGTATGAAAGGTCTGCTGACTGTAGAAGCCGAAGTTTTATGTCAGGATCATGAACAACCGCACTCTATCGTCTCTGTCAGCTCTAGGCGGGAATAGGGCGTTAACATCAAAATACATGACACTATATTTAGTAAAAATGAACAAGAGAAAAGCCAGTAAATAAATAATGTAATAAAGGTATTGGATGACCAGCGAGCACCGGCTTTAGGAGGCGGTGCTCGCTGCACACAACACAAGCACTTCGAACTATGTCTCCAACTGTAAGCTGTCAACAAAAGTTACATTAAATATTAGAAAATCATGTTCTTTTTATTTTCAATTTAGTTAAAGTTGACGCGACACTCGCATCTGGCAGGAGAGTTAAAAGCTTCGAGTCGAGTCGACACTCGCTGAGTGATCGTTCGCTGAGCGTGGAATGTAACACTTTATATAAATATTCATTTTATTTTGGTATTGTTGCTGGTACTGATGGGGCAAACAGTAGACTCTGAAATGTGATGTTTTTAAGTTTGACTTTGTACCCGATAGGCGTTGTCCTGTCCGAACTTAAGTAATAATAAATCAATTATGGATTTTCATTTTGGTACCATAAGTGATATCGACAATCAAACAAATACACTGAATTAATAACAATAAAACTTTCGCCAAAAACAAAATAATTTCTAGAACCGACAGCACCAACAACATTTTATTTTGCTATTTGACATATATTAGAAGTATAAGTTCTTTTAAAGTTCTTCACAAAAGGCTTCAGTCAGGTTAAACCCAACTTAACTGCTCTAGTATAGTTCTTTAGCAGATATAATATTATCTACGTATTAACGGGAATTAACGCGATCACGAAAAGGTATTACATACCTCTGAATTGCCTGACGTTTCGACCAGGTTGCACTGGCCGTGGTCACAGGCTGACTGGCTCAGCGGTGCACGCCCTCCGTCGTCGACATCGTGAGGTAGAAGGTTCTTCATCCACCTCCACTTTTTTGATATTTTTGATATTTTCGTTTCGCCGTTTCGTTTCGTTTAAAAGTTAGTATAGCAAACCGTTACGGGTCGGAAATTGTAAAACAAGTGCGTCAACTAGAATATTTACGTAAAAAACGTGCGCGAGTTGAAACATCGTTGATATTTCTAGTGAAGTGTCGCGATTGGGACTTATTACCTTCGTGTGTTCGAATAAAACCACATAGTGATATCGCATTTTCACGTAAAATTCTAACAAACGCGAGTGTACGCCTCCTGAGACAATTAATTCCCAACAAACACAGTGATTTGGAGTGTATACAGAGAGAATTATATGCGTTACATTTGAAGTGTTGTGTTAATCTATCTCAAACGGACTAGGATTTGTGTGATCGGGTTACGTTTCTACAAGCGAGTCGTACCTTCGAATTGTATAGTGAGAACTTTGAGCGTAAGTTCTCGAAGGAATATAATCGACGGTATGCAAAAAATAAGACGTCACCCGTGGTACCCGATCGATCGAAGGACACCGTCATTAACTTATCACACGTGAGTTTAGATGATACTACCATAAACATCTTGGCTAAAGGTATGAATTTCGCTCCAACACCTAAACACATACCGTTCGAGAAAGTAATCAGTAGCGTTGAGGAATCTATTGCACGTAACAAGGTACCGCCCGGCGATGCCGATATCCTAAGACAGGACGTCGCGGTAATATTACGAAAATTAAAGCTTCCGGCTAGAAATATCACTATGGGAGAGCGTCAAGCATTGAAAAATATTAGGGATAACCGGGATATTTTAGTACTTAAGGCCGACAAGGGAAACGCCACTGTAGTGATGAGTACAACTGATTACCAACGTAAAATACTTGAACTTTTGGATGACGATAAGGTTTATAAACCGGTATCATATAACCCCACCGCCAGAGTGACGCGTAGAATACGATCTCTTATCCAGGATAACGAGGACTTATTTTCAGAAGACGAGTACAACAGACTTTATGCACCAAAGTCACATCAGCCACCGAAATTATATGGTCTGCCCAAAATACACAAGCCCAACGTGCCGCTGCGGCCTATTGTAAGTCAAATTGCCTCTCCTACTTACGATCTCGCGAAGCATGTTGCGTCAGTATTGCAACCACTTTTAGGCAAAACACCGTCTTTTGTGAAAGACTCGCGGCACTTCATACAAATTATAAAAGATCTCAAGTTGGAACCTGATGACGTTATGGTGAGCTTTGACGTGGAATCACTTTACACCAATGTTCCAATAAAAGAATGTATTGACGTCGTAAAAGATCTGCTGAGAGACCACGAGTTGCCGTTCAATTATATTGATCTACTTGAACATTGTCTAGAGGGCAACTATTTCCTTTTGAAAGGTCAACATTACCTTCAGATTGATGGTGTCGCAATGGGTAGTCCTGTAGCCCCTGTACTAGCCAACATCTGGATGGAGCATTTTGAAGAGAAGGCGTTGAGTCTCGGCCCGAAGACCGTTAGGCTTTGGAAGCGATTCGTGGATGACATCTTTAGTATCGTCAAGGGAAATAAACAGGAAGTAGATCAATATTTACAACACCTCACCTCCATTCACCCCAAGATAAGGTTCACATATGAGGTGGAGGCGGATAGGTCATTGTCATTTTTAGACGTCAAAGTAACCGCGAGGTCAGATGGGTCCTTGTCGCACTGTGTGTACCGCAAGCCTACTCATACGGATAGGTACCTACACGCCACGTCTCATCGTCATCCCCGACACCTGCAGTCTCTTATGACTTCACTCAAGAACAGAGCATACGATCTTTGTGACCCTGAACATTTAGAGCGAGAGCTGGATCATGTTCGGGACGTACTTAAAGGTAACGGATATCAGGTGAATGGAACACGGAAGCAACCGACAATGAGACGCAAGCATCCGGAGGTGAACAGACAACCAGCCTACATGCCATATGTGAAAGGAGTAACGGATAAGATCGGCTCCGTATTAAAGAAATACTCCATTCCGACAGTATACACACCAGGCATAAAGGTTCAAAACATCGTGGGTACACCGAAGGACGTCTTGCCGTTACAAACTCCAGGTGTCTACAAAATAAACTGCAGCTGTGGTAGTTCCTACATAGGCCAAACAAAGCGGACTATTGCTGAAAGGGTCAAAGAACACATCGCTGCTTTGAAGAACTGACAGATTAGCAAATCAGCGATTGCAGAACATGCACTCGAAGCGGGCACCAATCACTGGATTGAATTTCACCGTACGCAAGTCCTCTCCACGGAACGTCACTTTTACTCAAGAGTTGTACGTGAAGCGATTGAAATTAAAAAAACACAAAACTTTCAATCGGGAAGATGGTTTCAAATTATCTACAGCGTGGAATCCAGTGATAAAAAACATGCCACCTCGCTTTTATGCGCAGTCGGGTGAACACCAGAATAGGGCCACATCGGTTTGCTTACAGAATAGCGACACTGTTAGTATAGTATGTGACGGTACATGGCGAAACGAAAATATCAAAAATATCAAAAATGTGGAGGTGGATGAAGAACCTTCTACCTCACGATGTCGACGACGGAGGGCGTGCACCGCTGAGCCAGTCAGCCTGTGACCACGGCCAGTGCAACCTGGTCGAAACGTCAGGCAATTCAGAGGTATGTAATACCTTTTCGTGATCGCGTTAATTCCCGTTAATACGTAGATAATATTATATCATGGAACGCGAAAGTTTAAAAGTTCTTTAGCAGAGATATATTATAGTCTGGAATAACACATAGACTTTTTATCCCGGAAAAATGTACGGTTCCTGTGGGATAGATTACACCAAAATTTCCACGTGAACGAAGTCGCGGGCAACAGCTAGTAGTTTTCCTTTTTTAAAGACAACTCCCGCATTACTAATGACTCTTGTGTCGCGGAGGACTTTGCAAACATACAAACAACGGACACAATGAACACCCAGACTCGGGTTGGAATCGAACCCACGACCTATGGCGTAGCAATCAGGGTCACTAACCACTAGGCCTTAACTACTCAAACGATCATCATGAAATGTGGCACACACGTCGCCAGGGCACCAGGGATACAGGAACGGTCAAATGGGACCTCTCATCCCGAAAATACTTCTGTTCCCGAAGAATAGACGGAGCCGGGGCCGAAAGCTAGCTTGTTTGGGTGGACTTCGAACTCACAGTCTCTTGATCGCAAATCTGCCGCCTTAGCCCTTACGCTATCACCGCTTTTAATATCATCTTAATCATGAACATAATTCCCACAACTGATGTTTTCATTAATATACGTAATGTACAGACTTACCAAAGTTACGGCGTTATTATAGGCGATGGAAAATGTGCGGAGACTCGTAAATGATATAATTTAATTAATATCAGACGCTGTGAAGTTACAATTATTTTATGAAAAACAAGATACTCAACAAATGGACAGTATTCAAACTTATTTTTACAATATAGGGTTGTCAATCGTTAAGATTTTATTAAATGGAATTTTCTTATGCGAAGTCACAAAGTGAGTTTTAAGTTTTCATTATCTAATTGTCGGTTTTTTATGCGGTTGCAATAAAAAATAAAACTGCTCTTCCAGTCTACAAGAACATATACAATTATTCATATCATCTAATACTTACCGACATAATTGAAAAGTTTGATAATATATTAATTTTTTTACGCTAAACCTCCTTATGAAAACAATATCAATTTGTTTGCCTTTACTTAATACAACGATGACCGCATTTTAAGTCGCGTCGGTAGTTAGAGTCTTATCTAATCTGTTGAAAACCTCTCCGATCTTCGTCCTTGACATGATCTAAGTGATACCTTGTGGCAGCCCTGAAGGGTGGTAGATACTTTGTCTGCGCAGTTATTTATTTACAAGAAACAAGATCTCAAAGTTAATTAATTGGACATAACTTTACGACAACGCCTCAAATATCGCGTCGACGACGACAATATTTTACGAGTTGCTCCGACGACGGATGTAAGACCCAAATTGTAAGGTATCAGGTCCACTATGTGCTGTAGTTACCTACAGCACATAGTGGACCTGATACCTTACAATTAATAACATTATAAAGGCACCAGGTACTTACTGGTCTGTTTGAAATTGGTGCCAACGTCGCTATAAGTAATACTTAGGGATATAGACAGCACCGACTTCAAACAGACCAGTAGTACCTTGTGCCTTAATAATGTTACCTATTATTTTAAAAGTGTCACATGTATGTAGGGTTTTTATTTAAGTTTGATATCGCTTATTTTTCACTTTTCAATGCCCTTTCTTTGTGTTTGAAGTCGGTTTAACTTTTATTTTTATAGGTTTATTTTCCATTTTTAGTGTAAGATACGTACGTACTAAGTAGATACGGTTTTAGAACATTACTTACTGTAATGTAAATTACCGAACTGTAGTTCGTTAGATTATGTTAAATTTAGTTTAACTAGCCCTAGCCCTATACTTTATTGAGATACGGTTTTAAGATTTTTACATTGTCTAGCAACTTGCTGCACACAAAAAACATACAAATTGCCGAACGTAGACCTCTTTTTCTTAAAAAATAACGTTTATCATTTGAAACGTCAATGTTGCTTCATTTCGAGAAAAAATAACAGACACACTACATCTCTTTAATTTCTGATTATTATTTCCGATATTTTTCGACATCGGTTTTCCTTTTTTTTTTAAGTCGGTTAAAAAAGCTCAATAAAAGTGAGAATGTAGGTGTGTACCTACACTATGAACTTTAAGAAACAGTGCCGGGACTGTGTTTCTTGAATCTTCCAAAATACTAAAGTGTACCAAATACGGCATGTATAAAGGCTTGGTGGGCGATATAAGATAATAAAGAAAAAATATGTGCTTTCTGTGTCAATCCAAGTTCGACTTCGATGACCGTTGGTGGTTATCGGCACGCAACCATATTTCGCTTTTGCTATTATGTAGATCACAATAAGGCATCACCATCCCTCAAACATTTCAAGTTGCATGAGTTACACGCATTATATTTCTTGTAAAGCTTGTAAAGCAAATTTTACGTCTCAAGTCGTTTAGACTTGAGACGTAAAATTTGCTTTTATAATTCGCAAGGTGTGTTCACATAGCATAGTGGAAGACTTCTTATTCTTTCTATAGTTTTCTTTTATTTTGTATCAAACGTCAGCTTATCCACGTTAAGCTAAATGTGTTTAGTTGTTTGGAGTTTGTACAGTAAGTGCTAACCGTTAATGTAAGTTTATTTAGACAACTCGCACTCTCGTGTAAACAGCTGACACAACCCATCCTCAGCCGGTCCCGGGTGACGCCATTCACAAGACGCGCCATACTCGGTCGCACTCGTCCCGCGGATCTACACTTGGACCTTTCAAGATTACATCGCAACACTTTATACTCGTAACGTAAGGGCTATCAGTCACTATGAGCATGGGAAACCTGAACGTTATACTAGTGTATAACGTTTAGTTTGTATAACTAGTATTACAGGCATCCGCTAGTCTCCCTGTTTAGTCATTCTTTATGGATAATAGAATCGTTCCCATGAGACTCGATGCATTGTTTGTGGGCGCGGTGATGACTTACCACAAGTCCATTCCATGTAATTTTTTTTAGATGGCGAATATTTATTTTGACTAGATGCAAATCGACCTGAAACCCATATGCCTAAGTTTGCTCTCGCTTTGTTTTTGTATTTGATGTATTTTGGGGTTTTCAAAGGTACAGTTGAAGAAACCTTGAAGAAATCTTTAGTATTCTAATATTTCCTAGTTAATTGGGGATTTTCTGTAGGATATTTAGACGTCTCTAATTCGGGTGGAAATCAGAAATTTAAGCCTTGATAACATATTGGCTAATGAAAATAAAAAGATTGTAAGTCTTGAGTTAGTAAGGTAGTTGATTGTCAAGTCAAACATTTTATTTTTATCTACTGGGTATTTATCTGGTGGGTTTATCTCTGTTAAAGCCTGAAAATTTCTCACTTACCATAGTAACAGCTTGTTATCATGGCATACTTATAGTGAGTTAGAGCCTTAACTGCGGGGCGAGACGGTGACAGGGGGGAGCGGGTAGTACGCGGCAAGAATTTTAATATAAGCGTTTGTAGACGTTTGTCGCACAGATTTGCTAGAATTCCGGCTGGTGTTGGATTAGCACGGGTCGTAGGACAAGGGAGCGGGACCTCGCACCTTTACAAATTGTAAGGTGACAAATTACGGCTGTAAATACCTTTTTATATTGCGATAGAAAATAAATAGTTGAGAGGGTCAATAGAAAATTTCCTGTGTTAAGAAGTTTCCGTATTGTTACTACTCACTTTGTGCCCAGCGTTACCCGGAGACAAAACAGGAGATTTAACATTAAACCAGATTTAGATTACGAATAACGTGAGTAGTCAGTAAGTTAACAGTGGTGTCACGTAACCTCTTAACCCGACACGGATACACGCTGGACCAGGGGCGACATGAGGCAATATATGTATGCTAATGTGGCTCTCGTAATCATTCTTTGAAAACGAAATATCTTTACAAAATTAATGCTAAAAGGTGTGTTTGCAATGGTTACAATAAACAGGTGAAAAAGATGCCCATCTTGGTAGAAGTATGTAAGTGGTATGGTAGAAGAAGTGGCAATGCAATAAGGACAAAAAGTTTAAGATAATAATAGTAGTGATAGACAAAAATAAAAGCCTGGTTTTATAAATGAATATCTCAAGAACTGCCAAAAGCCTCAGTGAAAAGCCAAGTCATCATCAACTTTCTAAATTATATTTTTACTAGTGTTGTTTCAGCAGATTACTGGTAACGTGGTCATATTAGTATGCTGGTAACCACCACATATCTAAATTATAAAATTACTGCACCGAGACCTGCTTTTGAACTTCAATTAGGTATACGTAGTTACACTTAAAAATATAAATACATAGCATGGCATAAACATTATAGTTAGCAAAATATGGGTGTCTAAAATTCCTCTGTCTACCCTTTAGAGAGTACAGGCCTGGGTGTATATATATATTTTATTTCTTTGCACATATAATTTTATTCGATAGTAAGTAAGAGACTTATTACTTATTGATTTACTACGAATAGACTTGTATATAACGGGCACACACGAGCCCATCCACGTCGCGTGTCGAGTCACGCAAACGCTCGTTCAAGACCATGTTATGTTATAGATTGAGCCTCATCATTGATTCGTTAAGCAATCAGTCTAGGCCACAGCACGCATGTAGCTATCTAGGCACACCTATTATATTATTGAAGCCTTGATACACTCCTCCAGCACGTGTTTGTTTGAAAAGGAATTTAATTTAATTATCCCCTCCCCCCTGTGAAAGTTTAATTACCCTAGATATTGAAATTAATCAAAATTCAACTCCTTTAGTTCAAATATAATTAGTTCGTATCCTTCGCTGACAAAGCAGGAAACAAACTAAATGGAAACAGTGTTGCTACCTTTCTTTTTTCAACAGAAACTTAGGTTTTAAGAGCTTTATCGACTGTACAAAGACCTGTCTTATCGCTATATACTGTATTAGATTATACATATCTAAGTGCTATATATGCATAGTACCTACCAACTACTGAGCAGAAGTCCTGGTTTATATCATAACAAAGTAGTTCTAACGGTATACGTTATTAAGCTGACTAACTAGAGGTCGGTGCTTCTGACCTTTGTATATACATTTTCACACATGACTGTGTATGAAACTCTTTAACCACATGGGAGTTATGAAAATTATTGGAAGCATATCTCTCCACAATTTGAGCATTTGCAAAATAAGTTCCTTTGGGACCGTAGAGTACTTTTACACCTCAAAGTTCAGAGGTGACACCTGGGTAGGGGTAACTTCCAAACTGGACGGACCTTGACGATCGTCGACGATCCCATAGTCGCAAACGGTTTTAAACCGAGTTTAGGATGAGACACTTGGCTACTTCATCTGATCA
The DNA here is from genome assembly GCA_949752705.1 of Callimorpha dominula. Lineage (NCBI taxonomy): Eukaryota > Metazoa > Arthropoda > Insecta > Lepidoptera > Erebidae > Callimorpha > Callimorpha dominula. The sequence continues at coordinate 14,170,382 of OX457016.1, read as the reverse complement.
TATGATTTCTAACCTCAAACCATATGATTGTGACTATGGGCTCGTCTTTGTGCCTAGCAACAGAGCTCCTGCAAAGAAAAGACTGTCTTACTTCATGCGTAGTCGATCTTGACCTATAAAGAACCAGCCTTTGCTCTGCACCGGCAATTTATCACAGTCAATCAATTATGAGTATGGCTTGATATGTAAAGAGCGGAGCTGTTTACGGTTGTGCGGTATGCCCTTGACATGAAATGAGTTGTCACTGTCGAAAAAAATAAAAATCAAAGAGTTGATAGTAAAGATCAATGTATTGATAACTTTACATAATACTAACGTGTTATAATAAATTCAGTTGTTTTGTCGGTCTTGACTATCCTCTTCTATGTGATAGACCCAAAAGGAATTGAATAAATCTGTGATTGAACGACAGTGTGTTTCATTATATAAAGCTCTCAGTTAATGTGCGTACAGAATGATATAACATCTAGTTTTTACGACTTATGTAATCAATCCGTCACTTTAACATTCGCGTAACCTACATGGGAAACGATGGCGACACGGCCAGGTTCAAGTTATACCTACTGAACCTTACAATTAATAGGTATCTCGAAAGACAGTTTTATTTTTAACCGACGAAAAAAAAGGAGGTTCTCAATTCGACCGTATTTTTTTTTTTTTCTTTAAGCATAAAATAATGTCTATTCAATCTTCCTTACGTATATAATGTATCATTTCTGTAATGATCTACTTAAGTATAACTAATCTTAATAATATCAGTTTGTAAACGGACTTACCGTACAACAGCGGAGTCTCTTCTTTCATATGTACGCACTGGTGTGCGTATAAAGACTTGTAATACTACCGGGTGATCCTGCTCACCGGAAGATATAACACTATGGTAATAGTCTCGTAGTCTTCAGCCGTGGTCTTCTGGAATCATGCTCTTTCTTTCTATCTTCGGATATATTATAGGACACAAATACGACTTTACGTAAACTGCTTCTTCATTTACATTCATTACTAAAAGTAGCAATCGTTCAATGAAACTGATAGTAACCAAATACATACGTAAACAAATAAAAAACAGTAAAACTTCAAATGTTGATTGATATTGACGTTATTAAACCTTAGTATTAGTGTTCGCTTGTCTGTAATATAACATTTATGTACTCAGTTAACATCCTTATAACATCACTTTGAGATTGTTTATGGTGATGATTGTTTATGCCTGGTCTGGACTGTCACCTCATACATTTGTGTGTTTAGGACTAGGAGTGTAGGGTCGGCGTATCAAAATGCCCGCTAGTTTAATGATTTGACCCATTTTTCACCGACTTCAAAAGGAGGAGATACTAATACGGCTCATGGCTGTGTGATTTTTAGTGTCTACCTTTTCGAATAAATTATCCTTTAAGGAGATTAAATAAACTCCTACCAAAAGTAAAACACTATCCTCCTAACAATAATATAAGTACTCGTAACCCTGACTATAGTTCTAACTAACATTATAATTGCGAAAGTGAGCTTGTTAGTTTCTTACGCTTCCATGGCTAACTACTCCACCGATCATCATTAAATATTGAAGGGATACAGAAATGTAAGTTAAAAAACCGGCCAAGTGCGAGTCAGACTCGCGCACCGAGGGTTCCGTAAAATATTTTTATTATATAATGTAATTAAAAATTTACGGTTTTCGCAATTTTTCCTTTATCTGTGCTATAAGACGTTGCTTCGTACCAAATTTCAAGATTCTGAGTTCACGGGAAGTGCCCTGTAGGTTTTGATTCCCTTGCGAGTGTCGAAATTTAATTATCTTTTGTATCGAAGTACGGAACCATAAAAAATACTCGAACCCCGACCAGTTAAGTTTATTTGGTGCAGTTTGCATCATTTAATATTCTCACCTCAAAATTTATGGCGTCTATGGGGACTTCACTTCCTGTGGTGGAGGTAGGTACTTAGCTAGGTAGAAAGCTGCCCTTGAATATATCATGTAGCAAATCATCACTATCACTTTATATTATAAAACTAAGTCCCCCGCCGCGTCTGATCGCGCGCAGTTTTTCATGCGGTTTTGACTTTTTCATGTGGAAGGTTAAAGTAGGTGTATAATTTTTGTGTAAATTGATTGAAATATTTAAAATTGAAGATGTTTCTGCTACCCGTGCGAAGCCAGGGCGGGTTGCCAGTAAGTGGAGTCGCAAGTTGTTGTTCCTAAAAAAAGTTTTCAATACGTTTTTCATATTTCCTCAATAAAATTACAGTAAAAATTGGTATAAGATCTCTTTTCGAATCAACCAGAAATTTTAATCCCATCAAAAAGATTTACATGTAAAATGTTACCAAGACGAGACATTATCGATCGCACTGCAAACAAGTTATCAGATCTCATGTATGAAACAGTCTGAAAACCACTGATATAAACTATGAAAATCACTAACTAATAGCAACTGCCAAGTTGTTCGTACCTCTGTTTGCACTCAAGTGAATCGTTCTAAACATATTCCTATCCTTTTATAATCCCACAATTTGTTAATATTTGTCCATCGACCAATAGTATTGCTTTACCGGTATAACCAGTCAAAATAATATCTATTAACTTATTTTTATTAAATAGTGAACTGTGTTATCATCTATTATAGTTTGTCCCTATTTTTCATAAAATAAATAAGAGTTTTTAATGTGGCGACAACACGGCCCTCCTGCGTACGCATCCGTCCCGGATAGCGTCATGGTGTGGTATAGTTGCTGAGGACAAAGTATTTACCATTAGATGGTATCTTTTTCAATATATTTCTTTGCATCGATCACTCTTTTTTTTTTAAACAGCAACGAGGGCTCTTCCATCTACTATTCCATCGACGGCCAGTAGATAAAGTGCTCCCCGCTTCATTTAGACAATCCCCGACACTACTAGAACCTTAATGCTTACATAACTGTTCCATTATATCAGTTCTGTCAGTTATACAGCCAACGCTAAGACTCGAAGTTTACCCTAAGCGATGCCTTTGGCCAACCCTAGTTGCATATCACAACAAGTCTCAACATCTGGCTGTAAGAATTTACTCGTGCGTGTATAACTATTCCATCGGCGGTAAGTTATACAGCCAGCGTCAAGCACCCGACGCTTCCCCTAGACGATGCCTTTGGCCAACCCTAGTTGCATATCACAACGGGTCTTAACGTCTGACTTTACACGAGTAAATTCCGCATATAGGTTACACAGTATTGTCCGAAGCAAATGTACTAGACTAAATATCATACATATTTTCTTATGTTCTTATTCCTCACTCTTAAGTCTATCATCATACATACTTCTCTTAAATATCAGTCAGCAAAATTATGACACAGTCATAATTATGTCCTAGGCAGATTTCACAAATATAGAAATATAAATACCGGCCAACATCCTGGTCTATCCAATTTCAGGTGGTTTTCATTCAGTTCTGCTAATTTAGTCCAAGGTATCTATATTTAAACACATGTTGTCTTAATGTTTGATAGCCACTGGTTCGTTTTATGCCTGACCAAGTTTTTCGACGTGGTTGTACTTCCTTTTCCTGTGAAGCTCGGCCTGGCCTGACTTTAAGTGTCTAATAAAACATTAGCATCTAGCAATTGCACTGATAAAAACCAATTCTTTCTTTTTTGTTTGATATCACCGGAGAACAGGCACTAATAGTATTTCTGCTTAAAGCGTTAATAGACTACTTTTGCGAAACTAGAGAGTATAAATCTACTTTAAAAGCTTTTAACAGGATTGGGGTGTTCAACACACTTTTTGTGACTACTTCATATATCAACAAAAACCAGTTATTAACATCACTTTAAAGGGATATTTAACCATGCTTCATTTTCGATTTTCGTCTTAGTAGGTACCTACTACTAGTACTTTTGATAAACACTTCGAATTAAAGTCCGAATTATTTTATTTTATTTTTATAAAATTCTTAACGTAATAACTCGTAAAACCCATTTTTAACCATTTTGTCATGCAAAAATTAATCCAAGCAATCAAAGTATAACAGTTATGTTTTTGTGGCAAATAGTTTCTACAAATATAGAAATATTCTAACACCTCATTTTATCCATATACCCTCTTTTTTAAATAAAAAAAAAACTACGGATTGAAAAAGTGTACATGTAGTAAATTTTTTCAATCCGTAGATTTTTTTAAACACATTAGTAAATTATAAATAATAGTTAAGCTTCCAACTCTAAATTAACAGTAAGAATATCACAATAATGAATCAAATATCATAACATAACTATAACATCTACCCACATTAGAATAAACTCACACTCGGAAATTACTAATAAAAACGTTTTTGCTTACTGTTAGGTGCATACTCATTGCATCACGATTGCTTGATGAACACCATGTTGAGGACGTTGGGATTTGCTTTCTTATACAATAGTTCTTGTAGTAACGACGAAGCGCTTCGAGAAAAGGTAGGTAGTGCCCTTGCGCTTCGCTTGTCTCGTCTTGGCGGGGTCACTACCATGCCCCTAGATATTTGATAACAAGCGGATCAATGACCAGTATAAATTCTGTATATATACGACCCGAATTGTTGCCAACGATAGTCTCGTCTATACATTCAGTTCCATATGTTCGTAGCTATTCATTTATGTGTGCCTGGTACTCTTCATCTACGGAACGTGTGGTGGAGTGTACCTTTCCAAGGTATTGTCGTGTTCCAACGTCGCGACAGGCTTTTGTTCTGATGTGCAGTATGTGCACATCGCATCGCGACAAGCTCCTTGCCTGCGCGCTCTGTGTGGCGGGGGGTGCGTAGGGGGGGGAATTTGAATATTATACAGAAAGGTGTAGTTGATACTTAATTTTACAGACGTTTTTGGTTTCTCATAGAGATTTTAATATTATTATTCCACTTATACATTTATTAGGAATTCCCATCAAAAATTATATTATCATGTTATACAAAGTATAAAATTAGGTTTTTATTATTTAATTAATGTGTAATTCTTTTTTATTAAAGTTTACATTTAAACTAATCTAAATTATGAGTAAGTTTGTTCATGAAGTTATTTAGGAGTCCTAAATAACTTCATGAACAAACTTATTAAATCAGCATTAGAATGTTTTTTTTACAGAAAGTTTGTATTGTTTTTCTTCTGCGTTGTCAAAATAAGTTTTTTTCTGCTCTAGAAAAATAACTTGGCTTGGTTTACAATATTTGAATGCATAGTAATATAAATGTTGTCAATCAATGTAGGTATCCTTCTCTACGTCCTACCCTTGTTATTGTATATTCATATGTATCCGAAATTTTATGACGGTCGGTTGAGTAGTTAAGTCGTGACAACGTAACAAACAAACAAACTCACAATTGAAAAACCTATGTAAGTTAAAACCTAGTAATCCCACTATTATTATAAATGTGAAAGTTTAGATGGATGGATGGATGGATGTTTGTTACTCTTTCACGCAAAAACCACTGAACCCAAACCAAAGAAACTTGGTATGTAGATAGCTGGAGACCTGGATTAACGCATAGGCTACTTTTTATCCCGATATTCCCACGGGATCGGGACTTACGCGGGTGAAACCGCGAGGCGCTGCTAGTTTCATCATTTCGTCAATACATCAAGCACTTAAAGTATGATACTTGACGAGTACATTTCTTTGGGCGTAAAGGCTAAAAAAATTAACAGTAGGCACGGTTGGCAGTACTTAGTTAGGTAATGAGAACATTCCCCGAATACGACCTCACCTGGCAACTCCAGGGCGCACTCACCCCACTCTCCCCCATTCGGTGGTGTATAACGACTGTTGAACACACATTACGCGAGATCGCGCGTTAAAGCGTTCAGCAGTTACCGGCACACGTGCCAATCGCTCCTGTTAGCTGTAAGTGGTGTACCGTAACGTCGTCGGACGGAAACGATCTCAATGTGAACACCACTTACGTGCTTAATGGTATTTCGATATATTATATTGAACAAAAACCGCACTATTAGTTAGAATAATCACCACTACGTTGAAATTCTATATATTACTTATTAGAATTATTTGTTCCCCTTTATAAGCAAATTTCTCACACATAATGAGACATTTGAAATACTTAAAGTTTATGTAGAAGAAGCGAAAAAAGCTAAATTTTTTAAACAATATGTGTTATATAAAAATTAAAAAAAAATGTGGAAACGATTACAAGATGCTACAGGGGTCCAGTAGTAGGCGGATGTCGAACTGTCATGGTACGGACAGTTCAACTTATCCTGAATATGAATAGCTCGATTTATATTAAAATAATATTAAAATTTTAAGACAATCTTCATTTAAAAGATCTTGACCAAAAGTGAGCCAGGAATGTTTCATGTTGCAAAATCAGAACAATATAAAAAATATTTTCTTATTTTTTACAACCTTTCAACTTCAGGAATTTTATTTTCGTCTCCGGAATTATGATTTAAATAAAAACAGTAAGTTAACAATTGCTACGCATTATTTCCGTCTAAAGTCATGATATTGACGTTTCGTTCTCTTCATTTGTACGAGCTACGTAGGTATGAGCCTTTAAACAAAAGCATCACAAAAATTATATCAAATTCATAATATCATAAAATAGCTAAACAATTAGTAATATTATTACGTTTTACAATGTATAATAAAATATTTAATATTTTATGGTTCTGTTATAGTAATTATTATTTTTGTGTACCGTCTCGCAACTGTCAAGTCAGATGACACACGAGTCGGCGGCCATTACTGTTTATGTGTCGATTGTCAATAGTCATTGTGATAAACTCTCCACTTAAATATTAATACCACTTAAGGAACTCCGTTTTAACTAGCATGGTTTTTTTTTTGTACATGAGTGATCTGTGGTTATTTTATAAGTTGCGAATAGGTTAAACATAATTTGTAGGTCCTTGTTTGGACAATAGGTATCTCCGTTTTTGTCGGTACTAATATTAAACTGTTTGGAGCATATAGCCTAGGTTAATCAATACGCTATTATTTATATGTATACAAGCAGACCAGTTCACCTAACTACATGTAGATAGTAATTTCGAAATTTTGATTCCACCATTTTGACGATGACTATATGCCGAGGTTCGAGCATCTCTCGACTGTTCGATGCGGGTTCGGTTTCCTCTCAGTACATGTGATTTTTTTCATTAACATGTCTGATCTATCCGTGTTCTAGCACCAACAGTAGGTACAAGCTATGTTTAGTTTAGTTGTAAAGGCGCTGTGTTACGCCCTAGATTATTATTATTACTACATTGTCATTGTTTGCGAGACAAAAGCTGTTACTATATATGTACATTGCACATTTGACCTCGAACCATTAAAGCTTATGGCAATTGTCATAACACAACCTACGGCAATACTGCATTCGTTACCCCAGCTTGAGCGTCAGTGACGCTCGGTACAATTAAGTGCGGGTCTATTGCTAATCCCCGCTTACCTTGCAACCAACTCCGCTTCGCTCAGCTTACGAAAATATTAAGTGTTTACTCGCTAAGCTCCCCTCGGAAAGACCTCGCCAAGTTAGGGTTGCTACTTTTTTCATTAATGCATTAATTATTAATTTGCGACTAAACCGTCGAGTATCTTACAACAGAGATTTGTTATTTTACTTAAGATTTTGAAGATAGCGTCATATTTCTCTTGCATGAGTCTGAATAATGAAAACTTTTTTGAAAACGAACTGTTCAACTAGCAAGCTGTAGCTACAATAGGTCGAACACCTTACATTTGACAATAATTGGTAAGTAACGATGACATGGATACAAAAGGCAAGTATCAACCCTGGCCGTGCGACTTATACGCTACAGGGCAAGCAGGGCCTATCTTGAAACTCTCATCTGCGGGTATGAGTATAATGTTTAGTAGAGAGCTCCCGCGAGCATTGTTCTGAGGAGGGCGTTGGGGTCAGCGGGCGGTGGTAAAGTCAATATGTGAATCTGTTTTAACTACATTCTAATAACGTCAGAGTAATAAGTCTGCTATAAATTGTAAACTATGTCTCTGCAAATGTCTGAAATTGTTAGTCATTAAAGCATCTATTATTTTACTAAACCTGGCGGGTCTATTTCTTACCTTATATTTTTCTACATATTGTACTAGTTTTTATTCATTTTCTGTGTAAATAATTTTATTTTAAATTATAATGTATAAAATAATGTAAACCAACTTCGTTATATATGCTTTTATTAATTTTCCTTTCTTAAATAAAAAGAGGTAAAAAGATGTTAAGCTGCCACAATACTAGTATATTGCACAGAAGTTCCAACTTTGACGTTTAAACTTATTGTGTCCGAGTGACAGTCGGTGGTTACCGCACACTACACCAACATGTTTATGTTATTACGAATCTGTACAAATTGACTACATTGAGGGCACTTTGCCTATTGTCTGTGTGTGGGGAGCGCTGTGAGGAAGGGGTGCGTTCGCTTAATGGGATGCAGTAACATAAGCATCATTCGAGCTTACAGACTGAGGCCAAACGTACGTAGTTTACCCCGCTCAAATTTACTGGATTGAAATTGCTTTCGTTAGATAGATGCGTGTTGTTCCGTCGCCTACAAATGATTGTATTATGTTTCCGTTAAAGCTGTATTTACGAAGCATTATGGAATTAAAGTAATCCTTAAGTTATGAACGAGTTCCCTAGCATTGTTTCGCCAGTGACTAGATTATGGGTCTTAAAAAAAAGGCATGAAGAGGTTTTTACAGGGCTCACTACAGAGGTATTGAACAAAGTCCTTAAAAGTATCTTTAGAATTACTTTACTTAAATAATAACAAGTATTCTTGACTCGGGGAAGATTTTTGTTTTACCTAGAGGATTTAAATAACCTTTACTTAAATGTAAGACAATTATGGTGTATTTTTTTTCATTTACCTACTTCATGTAATAATATAATCACTACCTTAATATTCACCATGTTTATAATTTTACTATCCACAAGGAAACCTTGCAATATTTATTTGACTGGCCTGTTGGTCTAGTGGTTAGTGACCCTGACTGCTAAGCCAGTGGGTTCGATTCCCACCCAGGACAAATAATTCTGTGATGAGCACGATCATTTGTTCTGTGTCTGGGTGTAATTTATCTATAATATGTATGTATTTAGAAATATATAAGTATTTTTATCAGCAGTCTGGTTACCATAGTACAGGCTCTGCCTAGTTTGGGATCAGGCGGCCGTGTGTGAGATGTGTGGAGTTATTATTATTTAGAAATATATAAGTATGTTTATCAGCAGTCTGGTTACCATAGTACAGGCTCTGCCTAGTTTGGGATCAGACGGCCGTGTGTGAGATGTGTGGAGTTATTATTATTACTATTTTTTCTTTACAAAAAGACAACTCATAAACTGACGTTCATTCTCAGACGCTCTGCATTCCCGCCAAATTAAAAATCCTCGTATGTGGTCCTTCGAGCGATGACCTGTTTGTCTATTTTTTGCAATGGAAAAAGCTGTTGCCCATACTTTCGCTGTAATACAAGTTTTTAACGCTTACACTAGTAGTAGGTGGTGTAATGTGGGTTTTTATAAATTAAACTAAGTTTGGACGTGAAAAATAATCTGAACTGGGATGGACTACGTAATTTCAAAATTTATTAATGGTGGTCGCTGACTAAATATCACTTTTAATAAAATTATAATTTCATTGATTTTTATGACTTAAAGCCGACCCCAACTTAGTTTGAAAAAGGTGCGGAGGATGATGATTGATTTTTATGACGTTCATAAATTATTGCTTAAACATACACCGCATATATTTTCAACAAAAATTCCGAAACGAAACTCCGAAAATCGAATGATTTTTTTATTTATCTTATTTTTATACACTACCTTAATACTGTGCTTCCTTTGAAATCATAAATTGACGCAAAGAGTAAATAGCTTAAATATTTTTTTTACTTTCATTTAAAAAATGATTTTTCACCTTGATAGTCTCCGAGTTTCTTTTTGCTTATTACCAGTTTACAAAATTGGATTTACTTTTAATTTCATGTTATGGTGTAATAGTAGGTCTCCAGATAGCATTAAACTTAAAGTAAAATACTCATTTGTGTGTTTTATGCGGCGCGGCGGAGAGATAAGCGAGCGGGTGATCTATAGCCTGTCTACATAATGAATGGGCGCAATTAATTCCACGCAGTAGGCACAGACAACCTCCGCCGCCGTCAATCCTGATCCATACTACTGACCGCGTGCGGTCGTGCCCGTGTCTAAGGGCCCCATACAGGAAATATGTACAAAGCGTGTACATGTTACTGATTATTATTTTAAAAAGTTTCGTTTTATATCTGCCAATATTCATAACCATAAATACGTACCTGATTATGTTTCTATCACACGTTCACAGTGCACAAAAGGCAACAAATGAGTATCAGAATAAGATATCAACACAAATAACAATATGGAATATGCATGTTGTTTAAATTTACTTGATTAATTTTCCCTTGAATCTTTATTGTCCAGATATTTTGCCTAAACAATTATTTTCTTATTTAGTTCGTGTTTAATTGCAAAAAATATTAATTAAAATATGCAAAATAAGGGCGCGAAATTCAACTTTGCAAAACGCTTCACCATTGGTCGAAACAAAACATGACGTGATATTCCACGTTCTGTCATTTATCGGCGCTTATATTCATAGTGTTACGAAGAAAGATAGGTGTTCCTGTGGTTTTTGCTCTTAGCTAGTGCAATTTAAGCGTTCTAGTGATATAAGAAATCATCTAGGACAATGACTGAATGTAGTTTTGTCAAAGCACAATCAGACAATCTACCGAAAACAGGTGCATTCATGATGATTATATATTTTGCAACAAATCCAGATTTTACGACCGCTGAGGTTAAAGGCATGAAAGCCGCAAGGTAATTATTATAATATTTGTTATAAAAAGACAACTCCTGCATTAGGAATTACTCCTGTGTTGCGGGGGACTTTACAAACATACAAACAACGGACACAAAGAACACCCAGACTTGACGACTGCTACAGGTTCGATTCCCACTTGGGGAATCGAACCTGTAGCAGTCAGGCTCACTAACCACTAGGCCAACAAGCCAGTCAAGTAATTATTATAATACTTGTTATATTATAATTATTTATATTCTAAAGGTAAGATATGTATTGTTAGTTATATTCATGAAGTTTTATTGGACTTTTGTTACCTAGTTTACAGCAAGCAAGTTGCCTTCTGCTTGATATTTAAAAAAAACATAAATTACTGCTGACTAATTCACAGTATACTAGCAATTAAATTGTAATATGCTTACATTAAAGTGATCTTCACAACAATATAAACACGATATTGAAGATACTTCATCTCTTCTCATTAATGTACACCATTGTTTTCATATTTTACATAATTATTTTGTACAGGAAAAATACTGTATTGGGTGTACTTTTTATAGTGTTTTTACACTTAGGGACAAGGCAACACCCATAAAATGGTTTTTTTACTTTATCCATCGTCTATTAATTACAATACATAGTAATTACAACTGGAAATCGGTATAAAATTACTGTAACACTTCAAGTAAGTTTAAGTAAGTTTAGAAACAAACACTGAGCGTGGAACGTGACCTCATCCAAGGCCCGCGAAATATGACAGCGTTCAAACAGATCAAAATATCGATGTTTTCAATGTTATTTTAAAAATTAATTTGAACATTGCCAAGGTTATTTATATTTTTCATTAGGGTAAAATGATGGAACAAGTCAATATAAGATAAAAAAAAATACATGCATATTCCCTATTGTGGTCCTTCTAGCCATAAATGCTCAAAGGACCGCAATTTCACACAAATGTCAAGATGTTTTACAAATTATTTATCAACAAAATTAACAGCAACAGTGCTCCCGTAAAACATAAACATAGTGCGGTAAGAAGTTGTAAATTGTATGCCATCAAAAACAAAACTTGTAAAAAAACCATGTCTTGCCACTCAGTTCTTCTACCTTAAAAAGTTGTGAGATCCATGTAATTTATTTTTTTGGTTAATTTATTCAGTCAATACTTAAAGGAGCTTTTGTCTTAAGTTATTACGTAATTAGCTAACCTAACAACATCTCTATAGTGACCATATCAATATTAAAAATCTTTTATGTTTTAAATAAAATAGAATGACTTGGCAATCGCACTAAACAATCTTATTTAATATAATAGGTATGTATCACTTGTGAGATAAATTGTATTTGTCATGCGATGGCCAAGTCAATCTATCTCATTTCTTTTTGTAGGTAGTCTTCCGCTTTTTCTTTTCCGGTACTACTTCTTGAGCTTCAGCTACAGTTTTTCTCAAAGCCCACTCCCTGTCTCTATTGGTTTTTCTCGGAGGCTTTGATGTTACAATTTTTTGACAAGTCTGGACTGTAAATGATTCTTAGTCTATTGTATTAACAAATTGAGGATTCCTGGGCTTTAATACTTCCAAAGTCGACATTAGTTAAATGTAATCCGCCCAGACAAATTTAGTTTTGACCGTACCAAGCTCGTAAACATGTTCTTTATTATGTATGTCTGTCTGTTCGCGATAAACTAAAAAACTACTGAACGGAATTTCATGCGGTTTCCATTAATGGTGTATAATTTGTACTCGTGCGAAGCCGGGGCGGGTTGCTAGTATTATATAAATGTGTATACAGAGCCTTTTAACAAATCGCTAGTGTCTTGAAATTTCCCATTACGGACACAACCGTCAACAACGTCTGCCCACGTTCAGGTGGCTCACGCCACACGGCGTTAAGCGATGTTCCCCCAATTTGTCACTGCTAAATGTGAATTGGAAATAAAAAATCAAACTTTATTGTATTTATGGTTCACTATTTTGGTAATAATGGCTTACACATAAAAGATAGATATATACTGTCACAGATTTTTTTGTAGAACTATTTAGGAGAAACAATCTCACCGTACATTATATTCGGATAACTTTTACAGTATTCCCACCGCACGCCAGAATAGCTCGCAGATGACAGATATTTTTTCGACCTACTTAACATTTATCGTTACATTTTGGCCAATATGCACAATATCTTCATTAATTATAGCCTATGTGTTATTCTGATATATAAACTATATTATTGTAAAGTTTCTTTAAAATCCATACAGTTCTTTTTGCGTGAAAGAGTAACAAACATTCATACATCCATACATCCTCACAAACTTTCACGTTTATAATATAAGTAGGAGTAGGATATATAGGTACACTACATCCATATATCCTCACAAAATTTAACGTTTATAATATTATTAGGAGTAGGATATATTTTTATAGGTATACTGATTCATTTACCGCAAATGTAACTTTGTAATATTATACATTTATATAGGATTACAAAGTTATTTATGCAGTTGGTGTATCCAGAAACCTGGACTGAAATTACAAAATATTTTAGTTTTTCCTTGATTTATACACTAAACACTAATTGTATTCTAAATTTGAAGCTGCTATGTCTGCTAGAAGTGCCTTAGAATTTTAATGATCGGTCAGTCAGTGACTTACAAAATTACGAAACTTTGACTAGTTATAATTCTTCTTAATGAATGAAATTTGAAATATACCGTATTTATACAAAGCCAGCTTGTTTACTGAAAATTCAGGCTTCTGGTTTTATCCACAACCAAGTTATATGGGGTCGAAAATGGCCTGAACTGCTTCGAGAAAAGTATAGTACGGCCGTGCCGCTATTTTTTTTGCTCGACTTGGCGGGGGCACTGCCGTGCCCCCAGATAGTTTTAGTGCCAGTGACGTAGTGTCGCCGTTGTTCCGTTAGGTCGAACAAGCGAATGTTTACGAGTTTCGATAGCTGGCGGTCAATGTGTCGACGTGCCCGATGGTTCACTGATAGGACAATGTACGAGTATGTTTAAGAAATCGTTGTACCCAATCCTCAGTGTGGAAAGTCCTTTTTGAGTAAAAATTATGAATGCCTCCCATGGTGAAAGAGCCAATAATAATACTACTCTTCAATTTAATATTATTGTCTGGTACATTTAATTAATTGACTTAAAAGTCGATACCTTTAGCCTATAACAATATTGTCATTGATTTAATTACTACTGTAAGGTATTGAACAGTTTGAAGTGTGGGAAGTTATAATTATTAATACGGAATAGGGGTAAAAAATTTCAATACATTTCTGTAAAATATTTTGCTGGAATATCTATAGAAGGTATTGCATTAAACGTGTAGTGTAAGTAATGTTGGCATTGCATAGTAGATCGACCAGACAATGAATTACAATAGAAATTACTGTGTGCTAGTGTTTAACTCGCACATAAGTTAATAGAGTGGAATCTGGCTCATTTGACAACATTTCTTAGAAAATATAACTATTTAGGGTTAGCACGAACAATCGATCACTTTGCGTCAGAGCTTCTTTTACTGCAATTTTGCGTGATAAAGTGTCGCATTTCCACAACACCACTGTATGGTTAACATTTGGAAAGATCGCTGTTATTAGAACAAAATGTTCCACGGGGAAAACAGTATTAAAGGTTACACAAATAAGTGGAACAACAAAAGGGCCTGAACAAAAATGATCAAGTAATTCACGAGGAGAAGTTAACAAAGTCGAGTTTAACTTTAAATTGGGGAGGCGAGCGCGGGGCCCGGCGGGAACTTCAGGAGTGGCCTGTATTGTACGTACTACCCAATGACTGTGATGAACGGGACTTCGCACTGAGTTGGACGGTGGTCGGTATTTAATGACCATACTCGTCATTGCCACTGAACTTAATATAAATATTCAATATAAGTGAATCATATAAGTGATATGGGTTTCTTTCGGAAAACATTATTACATAACGTGATTCCTAAAATAAACAATATTCTCGCAGTTCTTCATCAGCTTTTTGCTAAACAGCGATCTTCTAATCACCAAGTACAATCCAATATTTTTATAACGATTCAAGAACCATCAATTAGCAAAATAATATTAACTAGTGCTAATAACGCAAGCAAAATTAAAAATTTAGCCAAAGTACGAAGATTATTTAACGATTATTACATTAAATTAAACGGTTTCGTAAAATATCTTATTTATTAACATTAGTGATTTAACATGTTCTGTACAATGTTTAATAAATATATACAAAAAAAAATACATACATATCTTCTTTCTACAAAGGTTTAGGTCATATTTTTGTAAAATAATTCGGGTAGCAGCCCTAACGTTATCAACGGGAGCTATTAATGTAAGCGACACGTGGCGACACACGCAGGGACACGTGTCGGGCGCTGTTGAGGTAAACACACATAGTTGGTTTAATGGGAGAAGTTGGAATAACAAAAGGTGTCATGTTAGGGAGAGTTTGTCACATGTCAGCCTTGCTATTGGGGTCTGAGTAGTGTGAGCTCACCGCGAGTAGAGCATCTTTGTGATTCTGTAAAGTATTGTTTAGGTTCGTTCGCGGATTGTCAGGCCTGACTCGAACATGGCTACTTACTTACTGCTACGATGTACGGATTTGATATTTTAAATTGTTTTGCATTTAAGCTCAAAGTGTTGGACTCGTCAAAACGATTCATATGATCCCAAACTTAAAGGCTCCATCATCAGATCAGCTCCAAAATGTCAAATGATAGTATTGTCGTCCAAACTACATATCCATACAGAGTTCTTACTTTCGGTAGGTACTTAGGTACAGCGAAGATGAACGATGTTTACTTTAATGTTTCCTAGCACTACTAACTAGTGAAGCAAGCGACGAAATTAAAAAAAACTAAATTACAAACTTTTTTAAACAGCTTATTTGTCTAGAACACGGGAGTGTTTTTCCTTGCTCTATACTCGTAGGCTAAACACTTGTGTGTCTGCTAAAAGTACCTTACAATTACGATGATCGATAAGTGAGTGAGTATGTCAATGATATTAGCGGGCTCCCTACAGAGGCTGTTGCCTAATCTAAGGAGTCCGCGGGAGGAAGTTCGCCGCCTCTATTGTGCGGTGATACGATCCATGGCCCTCTACGGAGCGCCGATATGGGCCAAGCGCCTATCGGCCTCCTCCCGCTGCCGAGCTAAGCTCAATCAAGCGCAGCGGGTAGCGGCCATTAGGACCGTACGAGGCTACCGCACAATTTCGTCGGAGGCGGCGACAGTCCTGGCACGTTTCCCGCCTTTTGATATCCTGGCGGGTTTGGACGCGAGGGTCTATGATCAGACTTGCGCGATCGGCACTGGCGCAGTGGCGCGCGCGACTTGAGCAGCCGCGGAATGCGCGCCAACGTGCTATCGGTGCCGTTCTGCCTAACCTCGAAGCTTGGGTAGGTAGGGAGGGAGGTCGCGTCACCTACCGACTGACGCAGGTACTCACTGGGCATGGTTGCTTCGGTGAGTACCTGAATTGGATTGGACGCGAAGAGACGGCACAATGCCAGCACTGCGCAGCCGGCTGTGACTCCGCCCAGCATACGTTGGAAGACTGCCCCGCGTGGGCGTCTGATCCAGCAATCATTGCTGCCATGCTGGCGGGTGAGGAGGGCTGGGGCGCAGTGGTCTCTTTCTGTGTAGCTGTAATGCTCCAGAAAGAGACCGCTGAACGGGATCGGGAGAGGGCCAATCCCGAGCGTAGAGGACGTCGGCGGCGGTATCAGCCGTCGACGGGGCCGCAGGCTGCCAGAGAGTGGGGACCTCTGGTGGCAGATTAATTGCTGCGGAAGGCGATAGGATGGCGGATACATTGATTAGGCCGATAGGCGTGGGGAAGCCTGCTTTCCCCGGGATAGGGCCTGGATAGGCGCGGCGTCGATCCGGGGTAGGCCTGAAATAACATGGTCCGGGTCCTCCCCAGAATAGGTTGCCTGAGACCGGCTGTCAGGGTGGTTTGTAGTGGAAACACCACATACTCCTGACTCCTTGGCTCCTGCGTCCCCAAAGAGCCGGAGATCCGAAGGGATTTTCCACCTCGTCAAAAAAAAAAAAGGACAATGATGTCAGTGACAAAATAAAGAAAATTCGAATGGAATAATATTTGATAATAAACCTTGTTATATTATGCCCTCTTGGTCACTAAAAATTCAGGCTCTAGATTTATCAACAACGAAGTTACAGGAGAGGGATCGAAAATGTCGTGAGTGGCTTCGCAATAGTGTTGTTGCAATAGTCTATCCAAAATGTCGTTAGACTATTGTGGCCTTAAAAAACAGTAACTTTGTCTATCGATAGACAATATTAAGAAAATACTATTGCTAATATCGATAGTATCGGTATTATCGATAGCATTATATTTCGATGGTATCGATTCCAGAAATAGTACTTATTATCTTAATGTTGTCTATCTATCCTATTGAAAATTTCAAATTAAAGATTTTTTTTTTTTTAATTAAAAAAAAACGCAAATCGTCCATTGGTAGAGTTTCTCATTAAATTCTTCACAACCATTACATAATGTATATAATATACTTTGCCAGAACCTAGTTGGCTGGCACAATTTAAAAGCATGCCAATAAATAGCTACGCTTGCCAAATTCTAATGTCCTGAAAAATTCAATCTCTATGAAATGAAAAAAACTAAATGACTTATATTTTCTATAATAAAGTTTGTTTAGTAGTAGAAGTAGTAGTTTGTTTAGTAGTAGAAGTAGTAGTTTGTTTAGTAGTAGAAGTAGTAGTTTGTTTAGTAGTAGAAGTAGTAGTTTGTTTAGTAGTAGAAGTAGTAGTTTGTTTAGTAGTAGAAGTAGTAGTTTGTTTAGTAGTAGAAGTAGTAGTTTGTTTAGTAGTAGAAGTAGTAGTTTGTTTAGTAGTAGAAGTAGTAGTTTGTTTAGTAGTAGAAGTAGTAGTTTGTTTAGTAGTAGAAGTAGTAATTTGTTTAGTAGTAGAAGTAGTAGTTTGTTTAGTAGTAGAAGTAGTAGTTTGTTTAGTAGTAGAAGTAGTAGTTTGTTTAGTAGTAGAAGTAGAAGTTTGTTTAGTAGTAGAAGTAGTAGTTTGTTTAGTAGTAGAAGTAGTAGTTTGTTTAGTAGTAGAAGTAGTAGTTTGTTTAGTAGTAGAAGTAGTAGTTTGTTTAGTAGTAGAAGTAGTAGTTTGTTTAGTAGTAGAAGTAGTAGTTTGTTTAGTAGTAGAAGTAGTAGTTTGTTTAGTAGTAGAAGTAGTAGTTTGTTTAAAAGTAGAAGTAGTAGTTTGTTTAGAAGTAGAAGTAGTAGTTTGTTTAGTAGTAGAAGTAGTCGTTTAAAAGACTAAAACTATTGAAGTATTTTAAGCTTGTCAATATGCATTATTATTTGCATGGCTTCAATCTATGATTTTAAAATTAATTAGGTTGTAACTGTTTTAGACGTCGTGTATGGACAATGTATACAAAACACAAATGTATCGCAGGTAAAATAACTACAAATGGACAACCAGACGAACATGGGGACATAACAAAACGGATTTTTGATTTTATTATTGAAATTCGAAACTCTTATCGTTCCGATATAAACTAATTATTCTTGTTCAATCAAGTGTATCCTATTGAACAAACTTCTTTATTAATAAACTGATAGAAAAGAAGCACATCGAGGTTCAATATACCATTGTACATGCCTTTGAGTACGTATAATGTGTTCAGAACCTTTCTCGTGTGAATAACACCGCTATTTGGCAGATCTTAAGGAAGGTATTAGGAGCACGGGTCGCTAAGTGAGCTCGCGACACTTGCCGCCTCCCACGCACACGACCTCTTTATGTGACGGTGTGTGGGTCGGGTGACTATGAATAAATGTAATAACAGGATTAGGACGTGGATACGAAAACAAACATTTCTTCTATTTGTAACATGCATTATTGACGATTGGAATATAAGCCAAATTTTAAGTTAAAAAAGCTAAAGTTTTTGGATGTAAAATGTTGTTAAACCGAGCTGGTTTACTGTTGTACGTCTCTATATAATCGATAATTGCGAATTAATATGCTAATGTCAATGTCATAAACATTTGAGCAGTTGATGAACCTGAGGCATAGTTTTAAGGATATATCAATGACTGTTTCCTTGACGTATAAAGTCAGGAAAGTTATATTATTATAAGCATATGCAGGCAACTTACTCTGAGTTTCTTTCAAGTCAATTTCTTTGTAGCTAACTTTTTTCGTACAACCATATCCACTTCTTGTAGTTTGTTCGCAGTACAGCGCATGCTTTTTACATTTTTAAGTTAAGAAGTGGAACCAAGTCTATCGCGTTATCTTAATAACATTTTTTCTATGCAGTGGCTTATTTTTCTAAGTGCAGATGTTTGACGTATTTGTGAATTAAAGCAAAGTATTTCTAAATTTTTTCTCAGACCTTCGTCCTTTTCATCCTATTTCAGTTGGCACTTTCTCAATCATTTAATTAATTATTATGTCTCCTATAACTGTCATAAAAATCTGTGCTGATTCCTCGCAAGGCACACTATAATTATAGTTATTGTCACTTCCACTCAAAGCTGTCTTAGAAGTCGACATCAAAGTAAATTGTTTTACAAAACGTTATTTTATATAAATATTTACAAATTCATTCCCGCTATTAATGAGGATTACTAAATTTATTTCGTCAATCAAAGGCAATTTCTTGCTATGTTTCATTTCTATATAGGCATGTATACATCCTATTAAAGATAACAGTTATACTTCTAGATAAAATTTATTACAGACCATTTGCATTATCTCATCTTGGGACATACACACGTATACATAACTCGGGTTTACAATGGTTGAAGTGATCTTACTTTGTTTGTTTAATAGAATGATTAGGGAATCGATATTTCGATTTCGTTATTATCGACAGAATAGGTGTAAAAAATGAAATCTCCTTTCTTACATTAAGTAAGTAGGTAAATAAGGTTACTGTATCCAATGTTTGATATGACAGTTCTGTTTATTTATTTTATTAGCTCACCAATTGTTAACACTGGTTAAATTACAAAAAAAAAACATACTTGTATAACTTATTCTAGTGTCACAATTTTTTACAGGTAAGCACCACTTGAGTTATTTACTGCTGTTTAGTTACTGTTGTGGCCTTATATTTCACTAGCAGCGCCCCGCGGTTTCACCCACGTAAGTCCCGATCCCTTAAGAATATCGGGATAAAAAGTAGCCTATATGTTAATCCAGGTTTCCAGCCATCTACATACCAAGTTTCACCGCAATCAGTTCAGTGGTTTTGGCGTGAAAGAGTAACAAACATCCATCCATCCAAACTTTCACATTTATAATATTAGTGGGATTGCACTTGGTGAGTTAGGGTCGTAAGTAGTCAAGATACCTTACTTTGTCCGCGATGCAACGGACTCGTGGTCGCCATACAAACAGGGCGATTAAGCTGTTGCAACAATATCAGTGTGATTTATGCTGTACTTAGCTGAATATCAAAGCCATTTTTTACGCAGTTTTCATCTCATTTCAGCAGAAAATAAACTTGAACATGTTTTGGGTACATACGTAGGTGTTTGCTTCTCCTTAAAAAACAATTTGAGATGACATTTTAACTTAATTCGTATGTTTAAATTCGACTTCGTAATTAATCTATGTCTCCGCCAGATCACAAAGAACATACCAAACACAGCCACTGTCCAAGTCAAGTCGTACGTATAAGTACATTTTATTAGAATGTTCTCGGTGTTAATCGACTCTTTGACTTTGACCAAGGTTTCTAATAATCTTTAATTAGGTACGTCTTAAATTACTAAGTACCTCGTCTCTTTTATTGCTACTAGCAAAAAAGATGAATAAAAAAATATTTCATATAAATTATTAATAGGTATAAAAATGAGCAAGAAATCAATAATTAGGAGTGGGTCTAAGACTTAAGTGATATTGGTTGGGATTCGAACCCACATTTCCTGAATTCCAAACGTTAAATGCATTAAATTTTTTCTCAGGTGTAAAGTAGTATCGGGGGCTCATATTTACCTTTTTACTCACACTAAATACATATTACCCAGATATCAAAGTAATGTCGATGGCAAAATATATAGATATCTAGGTGTCGTGGCAAAAACAAAACATTTTTATGTAAGTTGTTGCCAAGACGAGACCATATGGCTCGCACTGTAAAAAAGTTGTCAGATCTCATGTAGAGCCAAGCTTCTAACTCTACAAGCCTAACTTCACAAACTCTACACATTACTCAAAAATTGCATTAAAAATTTAAATGCACCCCAACTACCACTGGCTCTCCGAATATTTTGATCCATTCTAAGGTTGCCTGGAAGAGATTGCATTTAGCACTAATATAAGGAAGCCCTTCGTACATTATCTGTTTGACATATGTATATATATATGATACTTCTACTAAAAAATTGTGTACAAATAACGTATTACCTATCTATCTATTTTAATTTTAATAGACGATTTGTATACTCCCACGTCAAATACCATCTAACTAATTTCAAGATGTATTAAGAACAGCTCTGTACAGACAAATATTTTTTTGTCTACAGGTTTCCCCTTCGCCCTCAGCTCCGACTGGAGTAGCACCGATGTTCCGGCCCCGCTGGACGCAGCTGAGCTGGTTCGGGATGCACCCCTCTATCCTGTACTAAGAGACGAGCATACCTCACCCGATAGTAACATCTATACTGACGTTTCACCCAAAACCGTTAATAATATCGATACTGACAATCTACCTGATACTGACACAGCTCTAGTGATCAATAGCGATGCTAATGCAATATCAGGCAATGGTATTGAACCGCGTACCAATTTACTTCCTGAAACTAGCATAACCCCTGATACTACATCCGATGCAGTAGAGACTGAACACGCAACGAACGTACAAAGCAATGAAGAGAGTAGAGTTAAGCGTAGTGCAGGACAAGAACACGATCATACACACAAAGTAAGTGAATATTTTGATTTAATTTATTCAGATACAAAATATCATCCTGGAAATCTATCAAGGTTTTTTTTGGATAGTACAATTTCCGTGCTATGAATGATTGTTCTGTCAAAGGGGAGTTTACAAATAATTTAAAAATCGTACACAAGGGACTCAAAACTGGGAGCGCACTTATTCCTGATGAAGCATTCAATCTAAACCGAATTCAAATATTTATTTGTTGACAAATACTTCTCATTATAAACCAAATATATGCTTAATTTCATTTTAACTTCGAATATGCTAGCAAGATATGTTATGTATATGCCTAATTTATTTCTACCCAGTCCACTGCTGGTAGCAGCGAGCGTCGTGTGAAGACTGGTGATACAATACTGAACATTCGTGGTGCCGTACGTGACGCGATCGGCGATGCTGGTGCTGCACCTGGACCGCGGGCGTCCTCGAGACTTGACACGTTTGTCATAAGACCTGCCCAGGCACAACATGCGCCGAGGACCCCGCCCAGACAAGAGTCGAGACATCAGCATACTCAACCACAGGTAAAAAAATAATGTAAATATTATTAATAAACTACAGACCGGTCGTGGGTTCGATTCCCTCCCAGGACAAATAATTATGTGATGAGCACTAGCAGCAGTGCCTGTTTGTATGTACATGTATTTAGTAATGCCATCAAAAGCAAAACTTGTAAAAAAACCAAGTCTCGCCACTCAGTTCTTCTACCTTAAAAAGTTGTGAGATCCATGTAATACCAAGTCGGTTAATTTATTCAGTCAATACTTAAGGGACCTTTTGTCTTAAGTTATTACGTAATTAGCTAACCTAACAACATCTCTATAGTGACCATATCAATATTAAAAATCTTTTATGTTTTAAATAAAATAGAATGACTTGGCCATCGCATGACAAATACAATTTATCTCACAAGTAATACATACCTATTATATTAAATAAGATTGTTTAGTGCCTTTACCTACTTTGAATATCAGAAGCGATAAAACTATTTATTTTGATAAAAATCAATTTGTCACTGCTAAATGTGAATTGGAAATAACAAATCAAACTTTATTGTATTTATGGCTCACTATTTTGGTAATAATGGCTTACACATAAAAGATAGATATATACTGTCACAGAGTTTTTTGTAGAACTATTTAGGAGAAACAATCCCACCGTACATTATATTCGGATAACTTTTACAGTATTCCCACCGCACGCCAGAATAGCTCGCAGATGACCGATTTTTTTTCGACTTACTTAGCATTTAACGTTACATTTTGGCCAATATGCACAATATCTTCATAAATTATAGCCTATGTGTTATTCTGATATATAAACTATATTATTGTAAAGTTTCTTTAAAATCCATACAGTTCTTTTTGCGTGAAAGAGTAACAAACATCCTCACAAACTTTCACGTTTATGTTAGTAGGAGTAAGATATACAGATACACTATATCCATACATCCTCACAAACTTTCACGTTTATAATATTAGTAGGAGTACGATATATTATTATAGGTATACTGATTCATTCACCGCAAATGTAACTTTGTAATCCTATACATTTATATGGGATTACAAAGTTATTTATGCAGTTGGTGTATCCAGAAACCTGGACCGAAATTACAAAATATTTTAGTTTTTCCTTGATTTATACACTAAACACTAAATTGTATTCTAAATTTGAAGCTGCTATGTCTGCTAGAAGTGCCTTAGAATTTTGATGATCGGTCAGTCAGTGACTTACAAAATTACGAAACTTTGACTGGTTATAATTCTTAAGCTACTAGTTCAAATTGAATGAAATTTGAAATATACCGTATTTATACAAAGCCAGCTTGGTTATTGAAAATTCAGGCTTCTAGTTTTATTCACAGCCAAGTTATAGGGGGTCGAAAATGGCCTGAACTGCTTCGAGAAAAGCATAGTACGGCCGTGCCGCTTTTTTTTTGCTTGACTTGGCGGGGGCACTGCCGTGCCCCCAGATATATATGTAAGTATGTTGATTAGCAGTCTGGTAACCGTAGTACAGGATCTGCCTAGCTTGGGATCAGACGACCGTGTGTGAATTGTCTCAAGTTATCATTATTAATTAAAAAAAGATTTGTGGAGGGACAAGTGCGGTTTCTGTCCGACACAATGCAACAGTTGATGTCGGAAGTTGTATTGTATACTAATCAGCGCGAGAACTTACATTACGCGATTCAGGATCAGTAGTGAATGCGTTATTCGGCTGGTTTTTGCTACATGGCAATACACGTTCAAATAACAGGCTCTATCAGGTACGAAAATTCTGTGTGTTTTCTAACCCTTACTCTAACCATCTTGAAGCTTTTAGTATAGTTGATATTACTATTTATCGATGTTAAAAGATTACACTGAGACTACTTTAAAATTCGATAGACGGATCTTGCATATTACTAGTACTAGTACTACTTTAGCAAGAAGCTAATTTATTACAAAAGTAACCTAGCTACTGGCAATTTAACGTAAGTATAACAATTTGTATTTTTGATTCATTTCACTGTTCAGCGAGATTTCGAAAACTATAATGATTTAACAAAACTCTTGGCAAACAGATGCAAGTGAATATTCATTGTGACTTCGCATCAACACGAGGGTCGTCAACATCCGTTTTTCTTGTTTATTTTACTCTCGTCCTCTCGTCCTCTTCATTAACTCCGGAATAAATTCAGCTTGTTAAGTCTTTTGCTATTTTTCTTACAAATTGTCGCGTGGCCTTCATTACGTCTAACAACGCGATTACTGAAATCTCGACACAAACACACGAAAACCTCCCTCATTTATATCTGCATTAGCATCTTGTAAACAACTTATTTTTTTTTGGCATTTAAGCATTTTACTGGTACATACGTTAGTGGTAAAGTTGCTTATCCACGCTAAGCCAATAACGTTGGTAGTGGTAGACTAACCCGTCTACGACAAACTCGTCAAATCAAGGTTACAGCAGTAATTTCTTCTTCTTTCAATAATTAAATATAAAGTACCATATAAAATTCTAAGATTATTATATCTGGCACTAGCTGACAGCATTATTGGATATGGTATAAGCAGTTATGGACGGACCTACGTGCAAAACAAATATAGATAAAATTTTCAACTTACAAATAAGACTATTAAAAACAATTGTTCCTAAGATTGTAAAACACCAACATAGAAACTGTTATAACGATTTGTTTGAGTACTGCGAATTAATACCTGTACAAAGTAAGGTTAAGTTATCCATTAAAGAACAAATAATTAATATATATGATAAATCAGAGAAATATTCACGAAGTCAAAACCTTAGGTCCTTAGAATACATGAAAAAATATCGCTTACCAAAAACCAAAAACAAATATGGTAATAAAACCAATACTTACCTGTTACCTCTGTTATTAAATAGCCTACCTAATCACATCGTTAATGAATTTGTCTATAATTCCGATTTCTCCAATAAACTTAAAATTGTAATAACAAAACAACATATCTGGAATTATTTTAAACAATAAAAAAAAATTTGTTCAGGAATACACGAGGATTCAGGTAGCTAGCTCGAATGGGTGAATGAACATGTCAGTAGTATCGTGAAAAGTTTTAATGTCGCTATTACTTATGTCGAAATATGCACCTGTTTTTTTAAATATACTTTTATGTAATTCCTTAGGCGACGAAACTAGAGCGAGAATTACTTGTGGAGGCACACTCAGTGGCGCGCATTCCGTGTGAGATCAGCAATGCGAGTGACGTGCGTTGGTACAAGGATGGGGAATCATTGAATTTGCCTGCAACGGCGCCAAGTTCCGCATCGGCAGCGTCTGCGGGTGGTGAAGGTTTATGGCGTGACAATGGGGTGCTGGTGGTTGGACGAGCAACGAGAGGTGATGCAGCCGCCTGGCGATGTACACACAAGGATGAAAAGGGGAATACGGTTTCGGGAAAACCTACTCGACTGCTTATTTATGGTAAGTGAGTCAATTTTCTTTTTAAAGAATTGTGGGTTACCAGGGGTGGCCTATCAATCTCTGGCGACTCCTTAAACTACAAAGTAAAAATAATATTAGAAATGTTGGCTAACTCGCGGTTTTAAGCAGGGTTGAAAGTGGGCCATTAAAACTCGAGCCGAAATCTGAGATGACTCATAACATTTTTTTTTTTTTTTAAACCTAAGCCCTAAAAAAATGTACAATTAATAAACATACATAATTATAAAATAACCCTTACAAAATACAGCCTCTAGCAGAGGCTTCTAAACAAGACTTAAGACATTAACTTGTGAATATTGTTTGTTTTACAAAGGCCTCGCCAAATTAACGTCTTAAGAGAGTTCATTATATTTCCGTCTGACCTCCCGCGGGTACCGTCGCGCGCGTATCCAAATGAGCTCGTTTTATGAGCTGATACTCCAGTATATGATCATAGTGATGAGATTTTCATTTACGACGAAATACACTGTGCTTGTGACATGTTATACTTGTCTCAGAGGAAGTTGAATAGACTATAGGTATTATCTGCACATATGAATACAGTTGCGCATTAAAGTGTTCTACTGGTATCAACGCTGCGCTGGGCGGGACGTCTTCTAATTTAACTATTAATTAGTAACTGGTTTGAATAGAAGTTTCCTTGGCAGACAAAAGCCAGTTTCGTGTTATAGAAATGTGTAGTCAAATATTAAGGTCGACCCCGTGAATAACGAATAACCGTGAGTAAAGCAATTTTTGGAAAAACATTTTTTTTTTACACGAACCTTATTTGAAACCGAAAATCTGAACTTGAAAAATTACCGATGAAACAAATATTCCCTAAGATAGAAAGCTGACACGAATAAACTTTAGGTAATAAATATTAAGGATGTTGATAGAATATCCGGATATGTCCAGATTTCGCCTATATATTAATAACAAAGGTCATTAAGAGACAGAAAAATTTGACAAAACCTAGTTTAGTACTAAAAATCGGCACGAGACAAGAATTTTCTGAAGAAAACAAAATGTTCAAAAAAGTATAAAAGTGTGCAAGTATTTGTTTTTGCTGTCTCAACTATATATCGGCTGTACACAACGATTCCAAAATATGACTACACCTCTTTGTAACAAGTCTGATTAGTGCTAGTGAAGTGTGATACTGAAAGTTCAACATACTACGTTCTTAATGAATATAGTTAAGTATTAGTTACTAGTATATGTATTAGATACGTGTTATCATGTCATGTTAAATACTAAATAAGTATCACTCTGATCTAGAACCAGTGCGATCTGTATATCTGGCGGTGGATGGCCGTCGTCTGGACGCAGGCAACACCTGGGTCCCTGTCAGGGACAAAACTGAGCTGGAAGTGCGATGCGTCGCCGAAGGTAACCACACTCTTTCTCTAGTCTATTACTCTTACTGAACATGTATTATCCATATTGACGATGTAATTATGCCTAAAGGTGGTGTGCCCCCACCCGACCTTACATGGCGGTTGCTAGCCCTGGAGCCAGCGCTTGACCATCGACCCTACCTCAGGATACATCATACAAACTACTCCATAGGTAAGTTATGCATCAACTTTAAATTGGCGTATTCCATATATCCATTTTGTTCCTGTCTGCTATTATCTTTAATATTCTAATCTTGTTGATTCTTGATAATAGATATACAGGAAGCTATAGTGATGCGTAAATGGCATAAGGCGCTAGCAATTTAAGAAGAATACGTTATTTTTAATAGTGAAGTAATTAAATTGTTTTTTTTTTTTTAATATTTGGTCATCAAGAAAAATTTGTTGTTTTGACAGCATTATATGTTTTGTTCGGTCGTAAACCACCAGCAATACCTGGTCAGCAACTTAATTAAGGATTATCAGAAATTAAGTAGATATTTGGTCAGCTTGATAATGTTTATGTCTGCAAAATAAATAGTCCTAATACAAAATTATTGTTTGGTCAGCAGGATTACACAATCGGTTAGGTTAGGTTGGTATTTTACAATATCAGGTCCGGATGTCTTAATAAAAGCTGTTTCCGGATCCCTCCTATCTTAGGCGCAATACGGCACACCGTGTGGTTTTAGTCAGTTCGATTCCGACACACCGCCCCACCGAACAGCCCCGGTAGGGTGACGACCCGAGGGGGTTTTCCAAACGCACAAAAAAAGAAGTGATTATACAATGACTCAATGTAGTTAAGGCTGCCCAATATCACATCACTTGCTGATCAATTTAGTTATTTTTGCCGACTACTAGAAGCAGCTCAATTCACTTTGTTTGTTGACAAAATACCTTTTAAAGCTGACCAAGACCTCTTTAATTAACTGACCGTTTAAATGGTAGCCTTTTTAATACAGGAACCGACAAATTGAACTTGAAAATGGACCTGTAAAGTATAAATTCGTAAGAGAAGGCTCACTTAACAGAGAGTCTTGGCCACCTGGGCATTCGTAGTTAGGTACTGATATAACTATTTACTATTGTTGGTTCTAGAAAATAAATAAATGTTTTCTCATGTTGTTTAACAAAACATCGAGAATCGAATTGAATCGAGTTTAGTGACGTTTGGTAAGCTTGGTATAGCCAACGTTGGTGTCATAGTGTCGGGAGTGAACCGTCCACAAAGTTTCTTATTTATCATAAAGTACGAGTAGTCGAAGTCTCTCTTTCAAAATAACTTATGGAAAGTCAGAGCTGCCTCGCAATTTTCAGCGCTCTAGGGATTAAGTTGGATAAACAGTTTCGCCAGTCGCACAAAGTAATCAGTGATCGTTTGAGAAAACCAGGAGATAATGGGCGAGTATGTTTTAAGTTTGTTTTCATACTAATGTTACACGATCGTTATAGTTGTGTAATCCTTTGGAATATGATACTATATTCTACAACTACTAAAAACTCTCAATATTTGTGAGTTTATTTATATATTTTGCAATTATTTTGGGAATATAATCTTTCAAAGTCATGTCAGGAGTGGGTTGAACATAGTGTAATGAATAAGACTACAAATCGTCACTTCTTGATTGTAAATCCAGTGACGTCATGGATGTTGTTTGAAAACTATTTGACAATATGATCAAAAATATAACATAACTTTGTGTACTGACTGCACTAAGCCATTTGAATATGCTCTCTGACTATTTAGAGGGTGTGTCAGTGTCTCATGCGGTAGTGACTGCTGCACGTGAACTGCACAACGCGACCCTTATGTGCGAGGCACGGCAGCGCACGCCAGCGAGGTCCGGCGCAACAGCCGCGTCACCGCCGCCCCCCGCCCCGCAGCCGGCGCCACACGCCGCGCCTTCAGCACCGAACACAACGCCTTCGAACGGACCCTTGCATGTGATGACGGCTAAGCTTGAGATTCATGTTACTTGTAAGTATATTTTTTTTCTGGAAGTCGGCTTTCCCTCTATGTAACTTAATAGTGTACTGTATTAGTGTTCATCTTAATAATGCCTGAATGCTTGTGAATATGTATTTACGAGAATTAACGCGACCACGAAAAGGTATTACATACCTCTGAATTGCCTGACGTTTCGACCAGGACTCAGCGGTACGCGCTCTCCGTCGTCAAGATCGTGAGGTAGAAGGTTCTTCATCCACCCCCACTTTTACGATATTTTTGATATTTTTGTTTCACCATGTACCGTCACACACTATACTAACAGTGTCCCTATCCCGTAAGCAAACCGATGTGGCCCTATTCTGGTGTTCACCCGACTGCGCATAAAAGCAAGGTAGCATGTTTTTTATCACTGGATTCAACGCTATAGATAATTTAAAACCATCTTCCAATTGAAAGTTTTGTGTTTTTTAATTTCAATCGCTTCACCTACAACTCGAGTAAATGTGACGTTCCGTGGAGAGGACTTGCGTACGGTGAATCTTACTCCAGTGATTAGTGCCCGCTTCGAGTGCATGTTCTGCAGTCGCTGATTTGCTAATCTGTCGGTTCTTCACAGCAGCGATGTTTTCTTTGACCCTTTCAGCAATAGTCCGCTTTGTTTGGCCTATGTAGGAACTATCGCAGCTGCAGTACAGGTACAGGGACTAAAGGACTACCCATTGCGACACCATCAATCTGAAGTAGTTGCCATCTAGACAGTGTTGAAGTAGATCATACCGTATGTAATATCTTTTCGTAATCGCGTTAATTCCCGTAAATACAAAACCTGTTAGTAAGCAAATTATTTGTCGTAATAAAAAATAGGCTGACTCAACAATATTGACTAGCAGAAATTTCGTCGTTTCAAATATCATTCTAAATGTCTTGGATTTGATAAAACGAAAATTTCATGAATATCAGATGGATTACAAGGAACTTGGGACTAAGTTTGTATAAACTTGTGAACCAGTTGAGCCCGCATTGAGGTCAGAGTTTGATGTTTCGTTGTTTATACTTTGTTCTACATCTATAACAACAGTTTGATATTGTTCCCATGACGGAATACAAACACATGAAATAGTTTAGTCTTGTTTTACACCATAGAGTCCATATTGTATAGAAAATAATCTATTGACTCTGTACAAAAGTGATTGCTATCGAACTTTAATGCAGTTATTAGAATTAGCATAATGTGTTCAGTAATTGTTTGAGATTATGTATACGGCCACTATTTATCACTGCAGCGCTAACAACCACCCAAAGCCTCATCCACACATTTTATATGAGAAATGTTGCTAGGTGATCCGATAATTCCTATGTTTAAACGGTAAAAAATTACGGTACGGATAGGTATTTGCCGCAATGGCAATTGATTATCAATGTGCATAGGTCAACAGACATTGATAATCATGAGGGTTGCTGCGTATTCGCCAACCACGTAACGTAAGAACGTAAGAAAAGGCGATCTTGTGATTATCTGACCTATCAGAGAAATTGAAAATCGTTATTGTCTTCATGAAATAAGTCAATTCCACGTGGAGTTAATTTCGACTTCTTGAAAATAAAAAAAGTTTGGCAATTTATAAGTATCTAACTGTTACAAAGCGAACTTTTTATATGAAATTTCCATTTAGTTGTTTGTGACATAATAAGTGGATAAATATTGTCTCAAACAAACATACAAGTAAACACGTAAGGAGTTCGGCACACCAACCTGACAAAACAGCGCAAATCACATGTTTACATAGTGAACATACCATCCTACACGACTATGGATGTATGTATATGTGATTGTGTGAATTTAACGCCTCCATGGACGAGCAACTTTATGTTGCTAGTTTAGCTCCTAGCTAAGCTCAAATGATTCCATGAAACGTATCGTATTAGTCATAATTTTTAAAATAATAATGTATTTTAATAATTGTAACAAGTTTGAAATGGGGTCAATAATTTTTTAAACGATCACATTATTTTAGGGCTTGATTTGATAAACTTTACGCCAGTATCAGTTCATACTATAAAGTAAGTTTCGTGCTTAGCCTGTTCAAATGCCACCAAGTCTTTGACTTGTCCACGTAGTAGAAATTATGTAGGAAACATTAAAATAATCAAATCATAACAGGTTGTACCTTCTTGATCACGTTGTAAAAATTTACTCAATTTGATACAGATTGGTATGATTTTTAAATCACTTTCTTGTTTGCCGGTAACGCAAGTCAGAGCTTAAACGTCCCCTTACAGTTATGACATACTAAAAGCTAATCGTGATACGGTATCTACTCAAAAAAGCCCACTTGGCAACAATATATGTCTCGTTTGCCAAAACTCTTAATGTATTCAATATCGGTTTGTTCGATAGTTGGCGGGCGTTCGACGATTCTATGTGTGTTAGTGATTGTGAAAGTTAGAGCTACTCAAATATTTGCTCGTGTGATTACTCGTTGTGGATTGTTACCCCCTCCCCCAATCCATTCCCCCCTTACATTAACACTTTAAGGTTTAATGCAAACTGTTCTGATGGTTCCGGTAGCAAGAATAAACCCGAAAGTTATCCCAATCAGTGAAATTGCTGCTCATGATGTAGTCCTAAGGTTTAATTTTGTTTACGGAATGGCGTAGGCACATTTACTGTTCGTAAGCCTCACTCAACTATAGTGTTGTAGATGTCAGTTTTTATTCCTAGCTCTATAGGATTTATGTAACCAGCGGCCCGCTCCGGCTTCACACGGGTGCAATGTAGATACTAATGTGGTCATGAGACAGTACAAATATATTTTCTTTAGAGGTTACTCTGAAAAGTGCGACATGTAACTGACCATGTGAAAAACACTCAACGCTCAAATCTAAGCCTTATTAATGGTAATTGCAAAAGATAGCTTTACCGGAAATTTCAGGCTCTTAGATTCGAACGGTAAATCGGATGGTATTAAATTGTGTGGTGTTAAGGCAATTATTATGTACATGAAATGCATAAGGTAACTAAAGAATTTAATTTGATAAGGACAAAATATCGTATCCGTTTATAGACAGCCGGTTATAGAAAGCTCATATGCCATCGCTGACTTTTTTGTATTAATCCCAACAAAGAGGAACAATTCCATCATACATTATTTTGTTATATTTCAAAAGAATAAGACAGCATTTCCGATTACAGCTCTCAGAGGAATTCAATTCAATTCATTTCTTTGCTGAAATGTGGTAATACAGAGTTGGTAGATATACTACAAAAATACATCCAAAAACATTTGTCATCTTAAATTCATGGCGTACAAATATGTAACTTTTTTATTACTTATTATTATGCTAGTTGTAATAAACATATCAATAATATTATTTGTATTTGTAATTTAACTATTCGTTAACAGAGTAGAAACATCTGTCAACAAGCCATCTGAACAGTTCGTCTCTTAAACTTATTAATAGGTAGATGTCTAGCATCTTCAGGTAGGTGATAGTTCGGACTTATATCAGCCGCAGCGTTTCGCCCTCATTAAACGCAACAAAACTTTATGTCGCCTGCCGTATTTCCGGACCGATACGACCTTCAAGAAAAGAGCGTACTTCTCTCAAAGACCGGCAATGCACTTGTGACTCTTGAGTTCCAGGTGTCTATGGGCGACTGTAGTCACTTACTATCAGGTGACCCGTCTGCTCGATTGCCTCCTATAATAAAAAAAAAAGGTCTGTAGTGTTGGGTAGGGTTTGAATCCTATAATACTTAATTTATGGCTGAGTTCAATGAAGAGACGGTTCTAAACGCTATGGTGTATTTTTTTCATTATTGTATGGTTTTACTTTAACTAGTTTTATTTTAACATGCTACGTTTGTTACAGATCCTCCGTCGTTCGTGATCTCCCGCTGGCCTGGTTTCGGCGTGTCTCTGTCCGCAGGTGGAGCCGCGGCGTTGCGTTGTGACGTGGACGCCAACCCTCCAGCCAGAGCCTGGTGGCTCAGAGACGATGCTAATCCTACAAGGTCAGTGTCTATCATCAGGTTATAAGCGCCGTATTATTGAGTAGCTTGCAATCCTGTTCTTCAATGGCAGGCTTCACTGAACAGGATTCACTTTCTCTGCTCTGATAGTTCGGATTAGGATTTATTTTGACTCTTTAAATGTCATATTGTAAGCAAAGACATTTCTGACACAGTAAAGTAAGGTTCAATGGCAGGAGCCTAGTCACGACCCCCCCGCCTAGTCTGGACATGTGCCTACTCATCTAGTATCGTGGAGAACCGAAAATACACCTTCCAAAAGTGGGTATAAATATACACGTGTACTAGGGATTTTCAGGCGTCAAGATTAAAAAAAAACCATAAATATTTGAGGAGATCAAATATGTTTAAAGTAGATTTATACGTGCTGAAGGTTCAATAGGTACTACAAGTTTTATCATAACCCCAGAGGGCTAAGACCAACTACCTCTCGAACGGCTGTTTAAATAAAATCTTATTTAACATAGTTTGTTCAGTGAGCCCACCTGTGTTACTTGCTAATTGATCCGTTCGGCGCTCCCTACATGGGACTCGTGTTTTATTTGACGTGCCACCGGATTGTGACCGGGACATAAACGTTTGTAAGGTTTGGTGGCTCAACACGGATTCATGCTTTAATCTCTATACTGTACCTAACTTCCTAATCTAATCTTTGTTTAAAATACATTATACCTGTTGTGTACACCTATGTCTGTAAACTCCACGGAGCAGTGAAATCTATATCATCACTATTTTTATGTAATGTAATGTATGTATGTAAGTAATGTAATGTAAGTATGTAATGTATTTTTCTAAACATTTATAAAGTCATCAATATAATTAAGTGAACATCAGAAGTGATTTTTTCACATTTCATTTGAGGTATAATAAAGTTTGTACAGCTACCCAGATAATATATTACTTGGAGTTCATGTTTGACCTATGGTTTGTCCCGCACAGTTCCCCTCCCCCGCTGGAAGCTGGTGATGAAGCAGCTCGGGGTTCCGCCACCCTGCGCTGGGCCGCGCTGCGGGGCTCCCATGCGGGTTGGTACCGCTGCAGGGCCACCTGGCTAGACACGGAGTACTCGTCTATTGGATACTACCTCAATGTCATTTGTAAGTTAAAAGTTTTCTAGACCTGTCTAAGTACATTCTTTCATAATAAAATACGTACTCCATTTATTGGTTTAACCATGACATTGTGAATTGTGAAATGAATAAAGCAAATCGTCTTTTGCCTGTTATAAACAAAAAAAATATTGCTTTTCGTTTTAGTATCAAAATAACACTTATGAATGTTAAAATTATTATTACGCTTATAAATAGGCATTTACTAACATATTCTATAGTTACAGCCACTGAGAACAGAATTTTCATGTCTACAAAATGATATCAGAAAGTAATTATAAATTAATTGGTCAATCAATTACATTTATTCGAATAAAGTTTGAAGATATTGCACATTATAATTCTGGACCACCATAAAACCTAATTCACCACGTATAACGTATCAGGGGTTACCAGCCACCAAAGATATGTAGTAACCTCAGATCATAGCAACAAGGGAGATTTGTTAAGTAGGCATGTGTTAACAAGTATTAGCATTTTACTGATCATTAAATAATAATAATATATTTATTTAGATTACAAAGATCCATTATTTGTTAATACAATTGAGAGCTTAAAATTAAAATTAAATAATAAATAAACATGAACTAATGATCCGAATGAAATATAAAAATTAGAAATTAATTAATTGCGTGAAATATGAAATGGGATTATAGTAATTTGCTTACTGGTAGGTTTCCCTTAACAGTAATGGCGCTGATTTATCTCCAACATATTTTTTTTACACTAAATGTGCTGTTTTATTTTATCTTAACTAACAAAAAACAAAAAACAATAAATCATTTAAAAGTTTCGCATTAAAAAAAACAGCATCAAGAAGTTCCATTGACTTGACCTTTCCTAAGATAAAATATCGATAACTTTATACTTTATTTTGTAATTAAAATCACTAGTGTATATGAAATTTTAATTGCTTTTGCACAGTACAGCGATCATTATTGATATTTATGTGAGTTTAACTAGTGTAGAGAGTGTAACTCTAAATATATGCTATTTCAAATATTTTATTAACAAGCTAATGTGTGTATTCCATTGTCAAGCACTCATTGACTTGTTGATATCGTATACACTTAAGCGCGTGTGAGCCTATGCATTTATTGGTTTTGTTGGACTGCACATGTAGTTGTAAGCTACTGGAAATGACAATTGGGAGACAGCGGTTTTCATACATTTCGATCTAAAAGGCAAATTTCCCTTGTTTCATGTTTCTATGATCTGAGTAGTAACCGTTCATTAAATGTGAGGTCTCGCCAATTTCAAGAGAAGACTTCTCCTACACGAGTTTGCAACAACGCGTTACTAAAAGTACTAATCCTCAAGAATTGTAAATTCCATGTTTAATGTATACAAATATTTTATAGCAGCTCCAGAAGAAATAACAGAAACAGCAACAGAAGCAGAACCGGAACCAGAGGAGCCAGACCATCAGAAAGTCGAAGTACCTCTAGGAGGAAATGTGCAACTGCACTGCCCGAAGGGTAACTTTTGTTGTTATTTTAATAAGAACATAAGAAAAAAAATATTAAAACAACACCTGAGAAAATATCTCAACTGCCGTGGTTACTACTACGTCCACACCAGGTAATGTTGGGCAATTTCTTGTTATAATGGGGCTTTAAATTTATTCATTTATACGAGATTAACACCGTTCATGGAGCAAAAGATTGCCATATATTGATGCTTGGAATAGTAAACATTAATAAATCCACAAGTATGTAGAATATGCACTAAGCATATGATATTTTCTATTCTGTATCAGTAAAAGTGTACGTCTCTTAGATGGTTTACCTTCGTCAGGCACCGTGGGTTGTTGGTGGCGGCGCGTGGTGGGCAACTCGAGCGAGTCGTGGGCACCGGCCGGCTCGCATCACGCTCATGGTGTTTTAGGTAAGTTTCAAAGTACCTGTTCAAAGTAATATATTTACAAGTAGCTGTGCCCGCGACTTCGTTCGCGTTTTTTTTGGAAAACAGCAATTGGTCGCTTATTGCATAGTACCTCTTTCTCCAGGCAGGATTTTTTATACTGTATTGGCGGTGAAACAACCTGCAGCGTACAAAAAAGGTTGTTTTGGTTGCTTACACATGAAATAACGACATAATTTGGCCGTGGTAACATTACTCATTTGTTTTTCGTGTGGAAGCTCACCTCACCGGGCTATCGGTGAGGCCGTATATCAGGCTTAAACCAACTAAAACCACACGGTGTGCCTCACAGCACCGTTTATGAGTTGACCGTCGGTACGGCGACGTTTTGCCTGCAATGATCCACCCAGCGCTGGCTAGCGGACACTTGGGCGATATCCAGACACCTCTTCACGGGAGACTCTGCTTCAGGTGAAGAACATAAAACTCGTCTCATACACCCACGGCCACTCTTAGCGTACGCACGAGAGCGCGAGTGAAAAGGTTCCACCTGGAAGTTTTTCTATCGAATCCACACCGTCACCTCCTCCTTGCGCGAGATGTTCTCCTCGCAGAAAATCGTCATGAAACAACTATGACGACCTAACATCTCGATTCGTCCGACCAATTGGGAGGCTCTTGCTGTAGTCAGCGTTTGCTTCTGAGCTTTGTTTAGTCACGGTGTAACATAAGATTTCACACTACTGTAACCGAACGGAAAATAAATGGTCTGAAAGTGTAAAAAAAAATTCACCGGTTACATGTCAATATTTCAGCTTAGTTGTAATTTTTTTGGCGATAGTGTCTGCCATGCATTTAATATAGTAAAATACTGTACTGTAATACTAACAAAGTGTTAAGTTAAACTAAATACTTTTTTTTTTTGTAAGTCATATATTATATGCTTTAAATAAAAATTCTATTCTATTCTAATATAATCATGTTGACGGAAATCAACGCGATCACGTATTTAAAACCTTTGCTTTGCCATGGTCGTATTCACAGGCCTGTAGGTACTGTAATACTTTTTAAATACGTGATCGCGTGAATTCCCGTCAACATAATTATATTATTATGAAACGCAAAGATTTAAAAGTTTGGATCTTCTTTTTCTATAACTCTATTTATAAATATATGTATATTTACTGGACTGGCCTGATGGTCTAGTGGTTAGTGACCCTTACTGCTGAGTGAGAGGTCGTGTGTTCGATTTCCACCCAGGACAAATTATTATCTGTCTAGGTGTAATTTATTTATAAAATGCATGTATTTAGAAATATATAAGTATATTTATCAGCAGTCTGGTTACCATAGTACAGGCTCTGCCTAGTTTAGGATCAGACGGCCGTGTATGAGGTGTGTGAAGTTGTTACTATTATTAATGCTCTGAAACATATTTATGAATTGAATGGCGGCGAGAGGCAAATTAGGTCGTTGGCATAGTCAAGAACCAGCTATCGATTACTCTGGGATCACCAAACAAAGAAAAAAAAAATCCTGCTGCTTCAGCAATCACCACAGAAAAGCACGATGATATCCTACGATTGAAAATATACATTCACTATAACCTGCGCAGGCACTCAAGCTATTATACTAAGTTTCAAGCATACCCCTTCAGTAACTTCTGAGTTTATCGTGAACATACAAACAGACAGACAGAAAGAGAAACAGACAGACAGACAGACAAAAATTGTTTGAATCGCATATTCGGCATCAGTATCGATATCTAAATACCCCAACAGTCGTTTTTTTTTAAATATATTCAATGTACAGAATTCATCCCGCTACAGATTTATTATAAGTATAGATTTTCACCGATTTACTAGGTAATAGTTTACAATATAGGTCTACATATAAGAACTGTGTCATACTGTATGTTATTACTCAATGTTGTATATGTATACTGTTGGCGTGTCTATAATAAATAAAAAAATAAATATATAAATATAAAATGTGCGAGACAGCATTTTAAGTAAATGTGTATCTAAACGTCTAAATAGTTTTATTAATCAATTCTTGATCATAAAATATGCCATAAAATATCTCTCCCAATGTAAAATAATGCTCATCTCTTTAGAAGTTCCTTTTTCGTTAACACTACCCAACACTAAAAAATTTTAGTTTTGTTAATTAATGGTTGGTAGGAGCCATTTGATTAGGTTGTTTTTCATCATGATGAATCCCATTAATTGACAGAAGGCTAGTCGCTAACTCTAGAAGCTTCGAGCAGAGATGAATGGATGTCGTTTGTTGTGCAGGTATAAAAGACGCGTTGTACCAGGAGGGCGGCGAGTACCGGTGCGTCGGAGCACGCGGTCCAGATCTAATGCGCCTGCGGGAGCTCAAACGGGTCACGCTCAAAGTTACCGGTATGATAATGATACAGTTATTACTAACTAAATATTAGATAACAAATATGTATATATCTATCTATCTGTTCGACTAAGTTCGTGCACACCAAGAATAGGATACAATCATGGGAAACGTGGGAGAGCCATGCTTCGCCACGTATCGGCCGGCTCGACTGGAGTGTTATCACGGTATCACAGAAAACCGGCAGTGAAGCAACGCTTCGTTGTATTTTGCCGATTGAGTGAGGTAACCGGAGACTCTAACCCTTCCCTTTTCCCCTCTCCCCCCTCCAACTCTACCCCTCTTTCTGTCCCTCCCCTATTCCCACCTTAAAGGCCGGTAACGCTCTTGTGACTGTTGAGTCGCAAGTGTCCATCGGCGGCGGTAGTCACTCACCATCGGGTGACCCGTCTGCTCGTTTGCCCCCTATCCCATAAAAAAAAAGATTTAATAACAGTGGTAAACTCGTCGGCCTTATCGCACTCTGCGATCTAAAACGGAGTATCTGTCGATGCACTATATCGTATGCTAACACTCAGGCGGCGCTACGGCCACGGCGCTGAGCGCGACGCCGTGGCGCGGCGGCTGGCGGTTGGAGTGCGGCGCGTGCGGGCGCGGCGTGCGCGTGCTGTGGGTGCGCGGCGCCGGCGCCGGCGGCGCGCTGCCCGCCGCACTGGCGCCCGACCTGCCGCAGCACTGCTGGCGCGCCGTGCTGCACGTCGCGGAGCCCGACGAGGTGAGAACGCTCGCCTAAGACGCTCTCGAAATATAAGTATCGGAACTATCATAGGTCGGATAAAAACACCGCCTAGTTATTATCAGTACGCTTTGCTCGATCTTATTTAAACTCGGCACTTTTTCTTTTGTCGTTCTCTACTCTTCATGAACTTCCACATTTCGCTAATCCCTCCGCATCACATGTCCACATCGCTATAGTCTATTGCTCCTCAACATTTCATCCACTGGTGCTACTTTTAGGCTTCCTCTAATGTATTCGTTCCTTGTCTTGTCCGTCCTAGTCACACCGCATATCCATCTCCACAGACAAAAATAACGCCAACCTATCTGCATTGATTTTTGAAAGTTGTGATAAATGCAAGCGTGTGCCTATCAGGTATGGTGTGTGGCAGCGGCCCCGGCAGGCGGCGCGGTGGCAGTATTTCCCCGCCGCGCTGCGCCGGCGTCTCCCGCGCCGGCGCGCCATACCGTGCGCGCGCTGCACAACACGAGCACTGCGCTTCGCCAGCACCCCTTCATCCTGCTCCTTATTTACAACTACTTGTTTTTTAAGAGCGATTTCTGCTCCTACAGGCGATACTGACTGGTTTCAGTGAAAAAATAAAAAAAGGACTT
Source organism: Callimorpha dominula (assembly GCA_949752705.1). Taxonomy (NCBI): domain Eukaryota; kingdom Metazoa; phylum Arthropoda; class Insecta; order Lepidoptera; family Erebidae; genus Callimorpha; species Callimorpha dominula. The sequence continues at coordinate 14,130,520 of OX457016.1, read as the reverse complement.
AGTGTGTGGGAGACGTTACCCTCGGAAATACTTCAAGAACTGACAGGAATCTATTAAACGCGTTGCTATGAATCTAATAAAATTATTTTCTAGCGAATAGATTCATCTCCCTAGAGCCACGAGCACACCGCGATTCTTAGGAAAGCTACGATTGTGAAATGATTCTATGCTTTCCCTATGTACGCCTGATAGGGTTAAAGGTTAGTCCTTTGTAAGTACCAGCGATGATCACAAACGTGGATTTTTAGCGTTTAATGCTATGCGTCGCGATATTGGCTGGGGTCGTCCAAATCTCACAACATGATTGTGGAGCCGTCCGTCGCGGATACCTTGTCGCCTGCTGCAAGAAAGCGATCTATCTATCTCCTATTCTAGTCTTCGTAGAACTATGTATATAAGTATCATTTGTTACGTAGCGTGTCTATACTCGTATTAAGTGCTATTTACATGTTCGCCGTGACACTCATTTTTAAAGGATTTTTCAGGAAACAAAGTAGCTAAAACCATTCAAATGATCTTAACACTAGTTTCAATTTCAAGAGAGAACTTTTTGGGAAATCCGTTAAGTACATATATTATGAGTAAGTAATAATCTTTAATAATTAATGAAATCAGATACCTACAAAGAATTTGTTTTCTCAAAATACAAAATCTCTAGCAAAATTCATCGCATACTTACAAATAAGGTAAGAATTTCATATGATTGTTAACGGTGGACGTGTCCTGGCCTAATCTTTATCTCCATTTCTTATGTTTTCCTGTCTCTTTACTATATTATATATATATATTTATATATATATATATAGTTATACATTTATACGTATGTGTCATAGACTACACATCTCCTCACTCCATGCTTGATCATTGTCTCCTGTGTGTCCACTTTATTTCTTACGCGTAATTTAGAAACAGGAAACAAATGTGCCAAATTGTTGATATTTTATAATAGATTTTTCTTATATTGATTATAAATGTTATGTATGTACGTTACGTTCGTATTGATAATGGAATGTGAATTACTAGTGCAATGTGAACACCAAATGATGAAATTATAGATTAAGTGAAGAGTGTTGGTGCGCGTGTCACGTGCTCGGAACAAGCAATACTCTGCTAGTGTTTAACTATTATATATATTTTGTATAGATGTCAAATTCTTAACAAATAAAATATGGAAGTGTATCATAGCTTAACTGAATCGTGTAAATTTCGATGTCAATTTTAGACGTCCGTTTAGATCGGCCGTGTTTTTGTATGAATGAAGTACTACTAATATTTGCTACCACAAGTTTTGCAACAATCTAGTAGCGTGTAAGTGTGACAAATTTTTATCAAATGTTCGATGTTATGTCGACGTCGGCTCTCGACGTTAGTTTTCCTTAGATTGTGTTTAGTGACGTTCCTTTTCCCCTCTCTATACTGTTGGACTCTATGTCTATCTGTGGGGCGTGCATGCATGCATGCGTACTTGCATGCATGTATGCGTGCTCCGTTAGTTGTTGTTGTTAAGAGTTGTGATATGAGCGGAGGCGCGGGCGCGTCGCGGGCATGTCACGTCACGTCACGTCGCGTGTTATCGTCGATCTTACAAACCATTTATCGTTAGTTTAATTAGGTGTAGCGAGATGTATTTTTGTACCGTCTCTGAGCGTTTTATCGTCAATTGGACAATGAGTTTGGAAAATATAAATAATATATTAAAAATAAAAAAACGTTGTTTCGTTTATGTACCTGGATATGTGGAAAACGTAATGTTCCGTCCATTGCGGCTCGGTGTAGATAGATAAGGAGGTCCGTAGCGGCCGGTGTCATTGCGTGCGTGTACGTGCACGGATACGCACGCAAGTGGCTCTCACTAGTGTTGCTCAGCTGCTCTCGTGTGGCTGCTACAAACTATCAAGTAAACTTCAGTCAACGTTATGTGATGTCCAACAACAACAAACAAAGCTGATCTCTGCCTGGTTCAAATCTATGCTAAAACAATCTGTTACTTTAGATGTCTGATGGAATGTTCAGGTAAATGGGAGTAAAGATTTTATTAATTGATTGATGTTTACTCGATTGTGTAATGGTTTTAACACAAGACGACTTTTATAACTTCTGTATATGCGGCAATATAGTTGCTCTTAATATAACGTCACGTGTAAAGCTCGGCACGTGTAAAGTCGTTACCAGCAGCCCATGCGTTGTGCTTGTAGAGTCTTGTGACCCTTCTCCCCTCCCGCCCCGTGCTCCCCCCTCGATGTCGTGTAGATTGCCGGTAGCCGCTAGTAGAAGCTCCGCGGCCCCCGCACCTCAGAAGTACAGGGTCTGAACCGAGCCCCGTCACATGATACTCCTCGGTGAAAATATCTGTGGGAAATGAGACCATGCATGGCTTGAAGATTGAAACACGTTGAGTTAGTATAACAATATTATTGGATTCTGGTTTAATCATTAATCTTATACCATAAATTGGATTTCTTGGATACTAATTTAAAAAAAAGTAATAAATTTAAAATATGTGTAAAGTGGTATTGCAAGAGAAAGGCTACATTTTGCTCTTACATTTCTGTAGATTTTAGATTATAAGAGAATAGGGAAAGACTCCTTTCTGATTGCAATTACAAAACCATCTCTACGCGTGCAATAGGTACGCCTTAAGGACATAATCATATGTCAGTTACTGAGACATACTCGTACTCAATTATAACATGTAGCACTTATAGTATTTGCAATTGTTGAGGGATTTTTCCTATCTATAATAATATAATCGTATGTTATATGTTTGTAAGTCTGTTACCATATTGCACTCAATGTGTTTCTTTCGTAGTCTGTTTGTAATTAGTAACGTCATGCTAAGTAATAACTAAAATAAAAACATATTTTAACCGAGTGGTATGTTATCACTGCTACTAGACTTTAGATACCAGGAAATAGACAGTTTTGTCGAGATAACACTAAATAACATTATCTGCGATCAGTGGCAGTGTGTATACATCTTGAATGATATCTAGAGTTGCCAGACTTTGAATTGATTGTAATGAGTATAATGTTTTAGGTCGTTTTTATCCAAAAAGTAAAAAGCATGTTGAAATTAAAACTTGTCTTATATCATGCTATCATATTTGGGAATACAATTTTGATATAAATAATACTTGCTAAAATAGTGTATAACATACATTAAAGAAAGTAGGTAGTTGCAAAACGGATATGTATATACGAAACATAATGACTGAAAGTAATCGTTGTATACCCGGTATTCGTTATATACAGCGGTCACGGTAATTCCCGTTCCTATTTAAACTACCGCACATTATTACAATAGATCTTATTCCAAGTGAAATGTCTACGAAAAAACGCCAAGCTCTGTAAAGCAATCCTGGCACAATGGAGTGGTATAAAAAAAGGTTCATTTCAGTAGGAAAGTTCCGTCTTCAGTAAAAAGGTTTTATGCCCAGCTGTTTTAAAATTTTGTTTTGGTGACTTTGGTTGGAGCATTTGGCGAAATGCCAATGAGGAAAACCAGTTTATAAATTGTAAATGAAGTCTGTCTGATTTATAGATACTAGCTGGTGCTCGCGATTTTGTCTGTGTAGAACCTCTCCAATACAAACATTCATCCCCTATTTCATAACACTAGTTTTATATTTTCGCAACAAAAAGTATGTCTTAATTCATCAAAATTGGTCATCGGTTTAGGCGTAAAAACGTAACAGACAGAGGAACATTCGCATTTATAATATTAGTATAGATTAGGAGTCTCGGCAACCCTGGAGTTTGGCGGGGTGCGGCGCGCCCTCTCGTCACCTTCTCGCACGTCTAGCGTCCATTCGATAGTCAAGTATCAGCATTGCGTACTCGGTGCCAACACATTATTTACGATATAGAGATACATACCGACTGTCATGCATATTTACATTTTATTATATATTGTTTACTTTGATATTGAATGTACAGAATTCATATATTCATCGCCACGTGTTATGGAAACTCGTATACCGGATAAAATAAACGATAAAAATATAAGCGGCCTTTCATTTACTGGAAACCTTTGATGAACTATACTAATGTAATATATACTCTAAGATCGTGCCCCTAAGAAACAATTTCCTATGTGTAAGGGAGAGGGATTTTAATAAAATTAATTTGACTAAGGGTGCGCACGGAGTCAGCGGTGCGTACAATCGAAGCGGACCAAAGGTCACATAATTGGGGCAAGGAGCAGTATCACAGAATGTTTCTACTCCTTACTAAGTACATATAGACTAAAGAAGATTATATGCAATTGTTGTCAGACGGTGTAAAATTCGGAACTTCGTTAGATTAATAAAATTGAGTTAAAGGATTATCCAAAAATGTTCTTCTAATTTCTATCTATTTATATCATCTTAGTAAATTTTATCCCACCAAAAACATTTTCATGTAAAATGTTGCCAAGGCGAGATCATATAGTCAAAATATGTGGTATGGCCGTTTCGCTATCGTCACATGGAGCGTAAGGTCAAAAATATATTCACACTTTTCTGTTATAAAATAGTTGTATGTTGAATGTATAATAACTAGATTAAGTATATAAATTACTGTAAACATGCTAAGTGAGAAATAAACATTATTATATTGTTCTTGTAGAAACGAAACGGCCAGACCACATATTTTGACTAATGTGTAGAGTTTGTGAAGTTAGGGCTTGTAGAGTTATTCTCTCACTACATGAGATCTGATAACTTTTTTGCAGTGCGAGCCATATGGTCTCGTCTTGGCAACATTTTACATGAAAATCTTTTTGGTGGGATTTCACTTACTTTTTGTAAGTTGCTTATGACAATATTTTTTCATTTTGATCATGTTTTCTTTCTTTTTTTGGGTGTATTTCTTTCTCGTATACCCACTCTCTATCTTTGTCTTTTTTCTTCTTTGGTTTACTGTTTATAATCAGTCACAGCGGGTACACGTTAGACGTTTCGCGCGCGCTTACATCCATCCCCTAATTTAAAAGGTGGGGGGTGATTTACTAAAAATCCTGAAATATGTATTTTATAATTTATAACAAGGAGTCCCTATATCAGCAATTTACAGACTTCTAGCATCAAAATTTTCTAGAAGTCTCATACAAACTTCCACTAGTTTAAGGGGTTGGGGGTAAAAGTTCCAAGTTTTCCAATTTTTTAGTTGTTTGTGTACTAATACTAGCTTACACACCAAATTTCAGCTTTCTAGGACTTCCAAAAGTAACCTAAGAATTTTGACGATCATCAGTGAGTCAGTGACGAAATCGGAGTTTTTAGATATCAATATAATCTAAAGTATAAGAGCTATGCAATTGAAACTTTATATGTTTCATACTACTACTATTGACATCATATCCTGAGAATTTTGTGTATTTGGTATAATCCAAACCAAATTTATGGGGGTTCAAAAAAACAACGAAGCGCTTCGAGTAAAGGTAGGTAGTGACCTTGCGCTTCGCTTGGCTCGTCTTGGCGGGGTCACTACCGTGCCCCCGATTTTCTAAAATGTGTTCTTATAAGTTACTTTTCAAAAAAGGTAAGATATAAACCATCACGTGGTCTGTCCAATTAATCACTTTAATCTTGAAGCGACTGTTCAGACAACTATCAACAATTTTTGGTATTAGACCTATAACTTTGAAATTTACCTTATTTCAAATATTGTCAAATCAAATCAAAATCATTTATTTCAATTAAACCCATTGTAGGTAATTTTGAAATGTCAGGAGTAGTAGTTAGCCGTGAAGCTAGTTGCCTGTTCCAATAAGTAAATCAAGAAGAACAAGCAAGAAACTCCAAGGACATCTCATCTCTTTTTCAACATCTTTTTTACAACTGTTTGGTTACATTGCTTATTTGCGCAAATGAAATGTGAGGACAATGTAACGTATTGTTCTAAACTAAAAACAGTCGCGCAAACTACTACTATATGTAAGTAATAACAGTTCGGAGATGACCAGCCCCAACCAACGGCACGTCATGCGCCAGCCATCGTCCACTTCGTCACACTGTCTGAAGACGAATGTTCGAGCACTGCCTACGCTGGGAAGGAGATCAATGAGCTATTTAAATTACTTATTTAAACGTTTTTTTTTTTGGAAATAGATACTTATCATTTTGTATTGATTGTAGTTTTTTAATCGGGATTTTCTGTTATAAACCACAATTCTGTCTGTCCACAATTTCCGAAATTTATTTTATCTATCGGGCTCTACGGATGTATCAAATGAGACGTAGAAAAGAATAAAAATCCCACCAAAAACATTTTCATGTAAAATGTTGCCAAGACGAGACCATTTGGCTCGCACTGCAAAAAAGTTATCAGATCTCATGTAGAGCCAAGCTTCTAACTCTACACGCCCTAACTCTACAAGCCCTAACTTCACAAACTCTACACATTAATCAAAATATGTGGTCTGGCCGTTTCGTTACCACAAGAACTATTATATAACAAAATAGTAATGAACGATGTCTGTAAAGGTTATAACTATTATATAACAAAATAGTAATGAACGATGTCTGTAAAGGTTATAACTATTATATAACAAAATAGTAATGAACGATGTCTGTAAAGGTTATAACTATTATATAACAAAATAGTAATGAACGATGTCTGTAAAGGTTATAACTATTATATAACAAAATAGTAATGAACGATGTCTGTAAAGGTTATAACTATTATATAACAAAATAGTAATGAACGATGTCTGTAAAGGTTATAACTATTATATAACAAAATAGTAATGAACGATGTCTGTAAAGGTTATAACTATTATATAACAAAATAGTAATGAACGATGTCTGTAAAGGTTATAACTATTATATAACAAAATAGTAATGAACGATGTCTGTAAAGGTTATAACTATTATATAACAAAATAGTAATGAACGATGTCTGTAAAGGTTATAACTAACTCATTCGCAATGAACGGAATGTACCTGGGGGACCGAGCTTTGCTCGGTAGCTTTTTGTAAAATCGTATCGTTTTAAGTTGCCTCGCCTGGAACTAATCTTAATTATTATGAACTCGTAGAATAGTGTGATAATAATTCAATGCATATTTGTATATAAAGTGTCGTCTCTGTTTGATTGACCGTTGGGGGGTTGCGTCGCCTGTAAGCAATCCTGGGTGGAGCAGCCAGGTCATGGTGAACTTTAGAATATACTATTATAATTCAATTCGTATACAAATTTTCGTGTTTGTACTGTTGACCGTCGAAGAATTCCCTTGTCTGTAGCCGATACTGGACGCAGCAGCCAGGTCATGGTGAACTTTAGAACAGGCTACCATAATTCAATTTGTATATAAAGTCAGAGTTTTTTAAATTTGGCATAATGGTGTAGTGAGAGGGCCCTTACGGCGTATATCAAATTTTGATTCAATATGTTTATTCAATTCTGAGTTAGAGGGTTGAGGGAAATGGTTCGTGTAAATATATCACTAGTGCTTTGGACTCGAGAACGTACCCGCGCCCCCTCCCGTGTGCATAGATCTAAGGAGACACATCATCGAGCTATGGAGCACTCGATATTGTCACGAGTGCTGACATGATGATACATATTATTGACTGATATTAGACTGTCATCTAATATCAGTCAATAATATGTAGACGTATTTTGAGACACTGCTGATGAAGGGTGTACCGCAACAGTATCTTTATTTTTTGTCAATTTCGATACTTACTACAAATGACGTAGTTTTATAATATTTTAAACGATGGGACCATTTAAAATTGCAAAAATATCGTTTTTGGATTACTCGATTTACACGTTAATTATTTCAAGTGAGAAGTAGTGCCTCGATGCTCTGAGTCGTAATTTTGTAAGTCACTGACTGACCGATCATCAAAACTCTAAGGCACTTCTAGCAGACATAGCAGCTTCAAATTGCTAAGATTGCCAAGTCATTCTATTTTATTTAAAACATAAAAGATTTTTAATATTGATATGGTCACTATAGAGATGTTGTTAGGTTAGCTAATTAGAATTAGGTTAGGTTTTGTTTTTGATGGCATAAATTATTCTACAGGTTGTTACCGAAAGGAGTAGTATATATAGGGACATATATACATACATGTATACATAGTAATATTTAGGGACATGTAGATAGTCGTAGTAGATCCCGTAAATAACGTAAAATGTTAACAATTTTAGGAAAATTCGTGATTTTTAATACGAAATTAATATTTCGAAATTGACATTTTGAACTTGAAAACGGACCGATAAATCTGATATTTCGTATGAGACAGGGCTGACTTAACGAAATAATGGGTACTTCATACCATGGATGTTGTTTTTTTTTTTTTTTTTATTTGTTTCTACTTGTTGCTCCACTATTATATATACCACTGTGGTCTAACCTACCGCCGCGTGGTACGTAAACACGCAAATGGGCTACCCGCCTATAGTATCTGTGGGCACGGCAGTGACCCCGCCAAGACGAGACAAGCGAAGCGCGAGGGCGCTACCTACCTTTAACTCGAAACGTTTCGTCGTTTTTTAAACCCCCATAACTTGGGTTTGGATTATACCAGATACACAAAATTCTCAGGATATGATGTCAACAGTAGATTTATTAAACATATAATGTTTCAATTGCATTACACTTTAGATTTTATTGATATAGTCACTGACTCACTGATGATCATCAAAATTCGTAGGATACTTTCGGAAGTCCTATTAAGCTGATATTTGGTATGTAAGCTAGTATTAGTACACAAACAACAAAAAGAATCTAAAACTTGGAACTTTTACCAGCAATCCCTTAAACTCGGGGATGGAAGTTTGTATGAGACGTAAAAAAAACGTTAGTGAGTAAAGTTAAGTAAAGTTAAAAACGTTAAATTTTGATGCTAGAAGTTTGAAAATTGCTGATTGCTGAAAGAAAGAAAAAATGAACAAAATAAAAAATTGTTGTTGTCATAAGCAACTTACAAAAAGAAGTGAAATCCCACCCCACGCATTGCAAAAAAGTTATCAGATCTCATGTAGCGCCAAGCTTCAAACTCTACACGCCCTAACTCTACAAGCCCCAACTTCATGAAGTGTTCAATAAAAATACATGTAGTGCTTTTTTATTAGTAGATTTATAAAAAAAAACACCCTTATTTATTTATTTGAGACAGAAAAATATTGGCGCCTCGACTGAGATGTACGAAAAGCTTTATTGTTAAATTTAATACTATAAAAAATCGATTGCCATATTAAGTAAGTACTTATTGCACTTATTTCAATCAAAAACACAAATCGCACGTTAACTGCTTACAAAAACATCACACCGTTATTATTATTATTGTTATTTAAAAAAAGACAACTCCCGCATTAGGAATTACTCCTGTGTCGCGGGGGACTTTACAAACATACAAACAACGGACACAAAGAACACCCAGACTAGGGTGGGAATCGAACCCACGACCTCTGGCTCAGCAGTCAGGGTCACTAACCACTAGACCAACAGGCCAGTCGCAGTCGTTCGTTCGTCACTGCGCATTAACATTAAGCAAAACATTACCGTGGCTGAGCGGTATAACAGTCGCCCACTTCTGATGTCATCTGATTTGATCTGAACTAGTTCTAATCGGGGCAGCCAACTTATCATAGCCGAGAGGATAGTATTATAAATACTGGACTTTGACACTAACTTTTTTCATAGATTTTGTACTCTTCTTACAGATAAAGTGCAGTCGGTGGAGCTTTCCATCCAATCAATTTTGGTTGTGATTCTGCACAATTACGTTTTTGGTAGGAAACGATAGGAAACAACCCATAGAACAATATGATGAATATGACTGGCCTGTTGGTCTAGTGGTTAGTGACAATGACTGCTAAGCCAGAGGTCGTGGGTTCGATTCCCACCTAGGACAAATAATTGTGTGATGAGCACGATAATTTGTTCTGTGTCTGGGTGTAATGTATCTATAATATGTATATATTTAGTAATATATAAGTATGTTTATCAGCAGTCTGGTTATCATAGTACAGGCTCTGCCTAGTTTGGGATCAGACAGCCGTGTGTGAGATGTGTGAAGTTATTATTATAAAAAAAAAAGTAGTTGTTGCGCAGTGATTCTCATGGTAGGGTATTTTCGTGAAAATTAAAAAAATGGAAATTTTACTGAAAATGCCTCTTTTTCGAGGCATTTTTGTAATTAACCCGAGGTGTAAGCCTCCAAGAGGAAAGTTGTAATGAACTTTTTTGATCCTCTTTCTTTTTGCAACAAGAAAGTATTATTTAAAACAAACAAAGTAGCGAAAAAGTGTGAAAAAACGTACCTTTAATTCAAGGAAATACAAAATAAATGTAGGAGTACATTTCTGCAATGAAAATTTATATTTGAGTGCTTCCATATATACTCAACCTACCCTCAAAATTTGGTCAGGATAGATATCTTAGTTTTTGCACAATTCAATTTGCCATGAAAGAAATTTGAAAAATTAAAGTTTACGTCAGTGGTAAAAAATCGATCTATCGTTATTCCTGATTTTTATACATGCTCCAAGATCCATATTTTAGATGACAACTCGATAAATTTTTTTTTTTTAAATCATTTTATTTTATTTTTTTATAATGCCTTACTTGCGTAACTCGGTGGTTTTTTAATGGAAATAAACCAAATTGATAGACATATAGTATTCGGGATGCGATCGAGAGTGCCTAAGGTTCAGGGGTTCGTGCATAGAAATGTTGTGTAAAGTCAATAAGATAATTTATTGTTCAGTAATAAACTAATTCACTATTACAAAGGTTAATGTTAAATGAAAATGTTCACCTTAACTTATGTTAAATATTAGAAAATGTTAAAATGTTAATGTTTCCTATGTGAGTGCACCCGGTCGCGACGGTAAGTACCGACAGCTATGTTACTGTTCGCGGGGACTTCTTGCAGTACACTAGCTGTGCAATTAACGTTTCGAAATTATGTACCACATCACTTGTTCGGTGTCAGCATTAAACCGAACATATAGGCAGCATCCTAAAGAAGATTTTGAGTCTTGTTAAGCTTGATTATCTTGTAGCTTCAACCAGAGTAAATGATTAAAGGTTTGTAGTTTTTGAATTTTCACGAAAATCCCTACTATAAGAATCACAACAATCGGCAACCCCTACATATTGTGTGAGAAGTGAACGATACTTAACAGTTATAATTAAGTACAGATGTTATAATTTATTACGTATATGAATAAACATGCTTATATATGAAATGGTGCATCGAACCGGTGACATAACGGACGCAATAAGTCACTAAACCAAAGGAACATCATACAAAATCTCATATATTATAAAGTATCTGAGCCTTTTCTCAGCCGAATGATTATATTGTTCTCTCCAATACGCCTCAAAAGCCTGTTTAATGACGATTTATCACTTCGATCTGATATTTGCGGCACAATGGCTGAAACAATACGAAGTAATCCTATAAAAGCGCTTCTTTGTTCTCGATATCAATTCGCTTGTATTAGGGTGCTGTTCCACTGGAAGCGACTTTAGCGAACCACTCGATGTTACCTATAACATGTTACCTATAACATACAACTATAGGTTACAATTACATCCCGGAACTGCGTATTTTTTTAAAGACCTTAAACAATTAGGTACCTCAATACTTTAATGTTTTTATTGTTCCATACGTTCGAGCTAAAAAAAAACCCGAAGCCTTATAGAATCACTTGTGCGTCTGTCTGATCGACTGTCACAGCTCATTTGCTCCGAATATATTCGTACAGGACCGATTCAATTGATTTATCTGCGCAATGTTCAAATTGGTTAAAATCTAAGGCTTAATAATCGTATTTTTTTATTGCGTTGACTTAAACGTATATTTTGTTCAAGTCTTTAAATATTTGATATTAATTTCAAGTGACCAAAATCTTTTCCACGTATTTGCAACTCTTCGATATATCTCTTTCTGCATTGCGTTATTTACCGGTAACATTTATTTATTTATTTTATTTATTAATTTCAACTTGATGCGACCACGGGATCCTGAAAAAAAGAGTCTCGACAGACAAACAGACAGACGGACAACAAAGTGAAACTGAGAATTTTGTGTATCTGGTATAATCCAAGATCCAAGACAATTTTCTAGTCATTTGCAATAGGTGCAAAATTGCCGTATACTGGGCACGTTCCACGACTATGTGCTGATACTAAAAAATATCTGAGCAGACCTAATAATTGTTTGTCCGACCCGGAAATCAAACCCGAGTCTCACGCAAATTTATGTAACGCGACCAAACAGGCCGCCTTAGCTGAACAGCAAATATAACCGATAAAAGGACGTGTGCTTCATTTCCGCTTCATTTCCGTGAAACAATATAAAAAGATACTTTAAGCTTTTACTTTTTTCTAGATCATGATATGTTTTTGTATCTTTTAAACTTTTTATAATAATGGGACCCTATTACTACGCCTTCGGTGTACGTCTGTACGTCCATCCGTCTGTCTGTTAGCGGGCTGCATCTCATGATCCGTAATATGTAGACAGTTGAATTTTTTACAGAATGTGTATTCCTCTTGCCGCTATAACAACAAATAATAAAAAAAAATCATACGGTCGAATTGAGAACCTCTTTTTTTTCGTCGGTTAAAAATAAGAACTAAAAAGCAAAAAATAAATAAACCTTAGTCTTAAGTATTGAGCTTATTTACATAAACTATCAAATTTTATATGAACTTATTTTGAGTTCGTCGCTAACTAACAAACTGATTAATTATCAAAATTGTATATGTACCTACGTAGAAATGTACTTAAGACTAAGGTTTATTTATTTTTTGCTTTTTAGTTCTTTTCGTCTGTTGAAATTTTTGTTAAAAAGGTTTTTATGTTATGATTTTTTTTCATCATCAGCTCAGCTACATGATGTCATGATTTCTAAACGCAAACACCTGATAAAGTAATGAAAAGTAAACAGAAACACTATTCGTTCCTACATTTTCCGCGGGTTTCTCTCAATTTTATCAGGATTCCATGATCAGATCCTGACTTCCTTGACATGGGACAACTCTTGAGGTATACCCTATCTAATAAAAAAGAATAATCAAAATCGGTTCAAAAATAACGGAGTGAGGGCTGAACAGAAATAAAAATAAAAAAAATTATACGGTCAAAATGAGAACCTCCTTTTTTTCGTCCGACTCACACTTGTCCGAGTTTTTGGAGTTTACTCCTTAACAATCGATTTGCATATAAGGCGCCCGGTATGAAAAAAATATGAAGAGTAAAATTTTGTGATCGGAGGGCAGCGTAACGCTTTATTGTGTTTTTTATGCTTTATTGGAGTTTACTCCTTATTCTCGACGCATGTAAGTAGAAATGAGAGAGAGAGAGAGAGAGAGAGAGAGAGAGAGAGATTAATTTTACATGCCACACATTTACTTTGACTGCAGTTATATCAAACACAAACAAAAACCACGATCACCATATCGAATTCGGGTAGTGCATTAATTTGTCGACATAATCTGGGGGCACGGCAGAAGTAAGTTTAAACCTACTTCTAATTGTCATATCGAAATGAAACTTTGTATTCAAGCCGGTGGAGAGTGGAGCTCGTTAGTAGCTACTAGTAAACCCCTCGAGACTGGGTTCATATGAACCGCTTTGAGTCCAACAGATTGAGTCTAGTAACGATGGTCTCATGATGGAGACAGGAAGTAGATAGTGAAACTTTTTAACTTTTTTATTTTGTTCGCAATTAAAGCGTGTTTTTTTTAGCTTTTCTAAACCACAATTTACTTTAATATAAATTAAATACCTACTTCAGCAATGAAAACATTTTTCAACATATTGTATACAACATAAGTGATGGTAGAAACTGACTTATCGTCAACCGTAATTATTTATACATATCCTTTGCTAGTGGCAAGAATTGTGATGAAATTCCGTGTACGGTTTTTCTTGGAGAAGTTCAGGACTTAGAGGACAATGACTAAGAATTGAAAACATTGACCTTAAATTGTTTACTAAGTACGAATTAGTTCTTGGTCCATATCGTGGCATTATTATAATTATAAATAGCTGCCTGCTGGGCGGTCACTGACTTATCTCAGAAGGAGTTATTTTGGTGGAGTGTATTAATATGTGCATTTTGTGCTGTGACTGGGGGGTTAATTTACTGATAAATGTGTGAGAATGAAAGAAATCTAATGAATTGTAACCCTAATATATCTGTCTGTGACGGACTATTTTCTTACCTATGTAACATATTATTAGCACATGAACATTTTACACTTTTCAAAATGGTGAAACAACGATTCCTGGTCTCCATGAGCTCTTGCCTGGGGCTAAGGGGTTGCCTGTTACCCTCACAGATACAGGCCATAGATGGTAGCGCGACATGTTGAAGACTCTTTGGATCGGAGGGGCGCAAGGTTTACATACTCAACGGCATTTCTGGATGCAGTAGTAGCCTTGACGTTGCTGGCCTAAAGGTTTAACCTTCGTACATACACGATAATGGTCGCAGTACTAAGCTACCTAAGTCAAGTTCCTGAAGCGCTGAATTCCTTTTTAGACCCGTGTTTCTTGCAATAGATCAATAGACTTGTAACGAAATACAATGTGGTTTTCCCATGTGACAGACCAACAGCAAAAACACTCCAGAAACATCATAAACTACAACGCAGTCAAAACTTTATAATCAATAATAATTAACTAACGCAAAAATTAACACTGTGGCCTGACAGCGTGAATAGCTTTAATTATTATCAATCAAGTCGACGCGCCAAACCAAAACGTCAGACTAGCGTACGGATACAGGCTGACATTACAAAAGTTAGCGTTAATTTCAAAGTACGGAACCGCAGCCAACAGACACGAAACTCTAATTAAAAATACTAAAAGTTGGTCAAGTCTGGTAACGTTCTAAGTGTCACATTGCAGTTGCACCACTTTTCCAGTGGACATTATGAAGTTTTAGCTTTGAATGGCGTTTTGTGGAGATTTTTTTCATTCAACTTTATTATATTATAGCCCTAGTTCCTATAGTCACCAGCTCTTCGCATAAATATCAGTTATCAGATTGGCAAAAGTGACATTTAATGTTGTACTGATCTACATGAAGGACTGACACCTAGTTTTACATACGTTTTGTTTAATATATATATATATATATAAATTAATTTAAATTAAAAAATTAATTAAAATTAATTTAAATAGTATCTATTATATATATATATATATATATATATATATATATATATATATATAATAGATACTATTTAAAATAAACGAAACTAGTTAAATAATTTAAGAGGCCCTTAACTTATGTCAGATACTTTAAAACTTGTAAATAATTAATTGTTTCCTTTAATAAAATAAAAGTTCGGCAATAATGCCTACAGATGAACTTTTAATTAACTCTTTATGAGTGCTTAAAAATATTCTGAAAAATTCAGATTTGTTATTATTAGCAGTAAAATGTAAACATTATGAATATCCTTAGCGGAAAGAATAGTTAATACCAATTTAATAAACCTAAGTAACACATTTGCGACATTTGCGTTACCAGCATAACCAGCACAGTTTTTTCTGTTACTAAAAGTTGCGATTACCACAACCCCTAGTTGTTACTACATACACTTACTAAAAGTGGGCTATGTGCTTGTTTGGCAATAAAAGAAGCACCAAGAGACGTGCAGCACTATATACGACAGAACACAGTGAATAATAAAAATCAATTACTTGGCGAGACAAAAGGCTCACTCGTACAAAGTGCTCACTCAGCGGAAATTGTTTGTATTGGCTCCATCTCATTTCAATCTGAGCCGCTCACAGTAGGTACGGACCCGTTTGTAACGAGTGCTGCAGCGCCGGCAATAAGTGCTGACCAACACTCACTTCTTGCCAAATGGTAGTAGGGCTGCCAAGAAACGAGAATTTATTTTTGTTTTGAATGCAATATTTCAAAATTAAATATTTTACGCAAGCAATCATTTTGTTAATTGTTGTGAATTCAAAAGCAATTCAAGTCGTATCGAGTGCGCGAGTAGCCCTTTTCAGTAAAGCTGCATCAGCTAGACGGATGTCCGGCGAACGGACACTTTTGATATTACAGCGCTAAGTAAGAAATTTCTGGCTTTTGGTATCACTATTGTCTTAACATAAAATATACCAATTAAAGTTGTCAATCCGCAATACATTTGTGATCCTTGCAGTAGATCTATTATCTTATAAACCATGGGCTAACTCTGATAAGAGCGTATTGCGGTTACATTGTAATAGATTCTATGCTCCCTATCCCTAATAGGTTTTGACAGGATTCACATTAACAACTTCTAAAAATGCTTATCAGAGTGGTGCTACGAGTATAAGATAATTAAACGCAAGCATCTAGGTACGTATTTTAGACTTAAGTTTTAAATTAAAACCTCAAATGTTGGTATCGTTAAAATCTATTCGGAATCCCTCACTAAACGTGGCTCCACTATACACAGTTAATCCTACTTTACAACTCCAGAGCGAGCTCCAGCGATCCTTTGTTCAACGAAAACGGTTTTATTCACAAATGAAAACGCACAAAAGCCTTCATTCAGCGTTTCAGTTTCAATAAAAATGATTTATCTCACAAAAATAATGTCAGTTAAGACCGGAGCCACACTAGCGGCGAGGATTGTTTTTGGTCCGCCTGCGGTTCGGTTAATTTATAACTATCTACAAAGAACAGTGTAGCTCTTTGCGAAACGTAAATAAATTTAAAAAGTTGTTTATGCTACGGACTAAATAATTGTGTTTGGCGAAGGGCTTGAGGCTAAAGCGAATAAATATGTACACCCTCGGCCTACAGTAACTCGCCGTCGAAATGACTTTGTGTTTTTTTATACATCTTAAGAACCAAACAAGCAGCGGCTTTCTTCGATGCCAGTGTCTAATACTCGATGTATGTAGAAATCTGCTGTTCTCTTATCTACTGCAGTGTTGGAAACAGCAAAATGTCAGTAAATACAGCTAAAGCTTCCGTACCCGGGGGCATGGAAATATACAAATAAATGCCCCTGACTCAAAATTCCCATCAACGAATAGAAAAGAGCTGATGATCTTCGAGCGGGTTCTTGAATTTTAGCTAAGAACTACCTTGATCAAGTCACCTTTCAAACAAAAGAAAAACTTAATCAAAATCGGTCTATCCGTTTAGGAGCTATGATGCCACAGACAGACACACAAATACATATACATGTTAAACTTTTAACATCCCTCTTTTTATGTCGGTTGTTTATGATGGTATGAGAAAACTGATATCGGACAGATAGATAACTAGTTAGATCTCTTTATCGAACACAAAACAATAGGTTACTACATTTACATTTACTTTTCATTTTCTCATCTTGAAAAAGATCGCAAAGTATCGATCTCATCCAGGCAGCGGACAATTCGGATTCAAACAAATTAGTATGATTAGATGTATGGATGTATGGATGTTTATTGCCCTTTCACGCAAAACTACTGAATCGATTACGATGATACTTGGTATGTAAATAGCTGAACCTGGATTAACAATTAGGCTACTTTTTATCCCGGTTTAACCGCGGGGCGCAGCTAGTATATTATATGAATAATGTTAGAAACAGTCTCAAAACCACTGATATAAACTATGAAAATCACTAACTAACAGCAACTGCCAAGTTGTTCGTACCTCTGTTTGCACTCAAGTCAATCGTTCTAAACATATTCCTACCCTTTTATAATCCCACAATTTGTTAATATTTATCCATCGACCAATAGTATTGCGTTACCGGTATAACCAGTCAAAATAATATCTATTAACTTAATTTTATTAAATAGTGAACTGTGTTATCATCTATTATAGTTTGTCCCTATTTTTAATAAAATAAATAAGAGTTTTTAATGTGGCGACAACAATATTGTCCGCTGCCTGGAAGAGATCGCAGAGTAGATAAATAAATAGTAAAGGAAATGAACATTTTGTAACCTATTGTTTTGTGTTAACTTTAAGATCAAACTGAGAAATGTCTAAACTAAACTGATTTTGGCACCTGATCACTGTATGTGAAAATACTACTACTGTATGTTACTGACTTACCACATCCTAGTTTTGAGACCATCATAAATTTTAACAATTATACGGATTCTTTACTTAGAGTTTGTACCTCGCAAATGAAAACGCTTGTTGATGTTATTTATATATACTTGAAAATTATTTTCGAGGCTGCAGACAATGTCCACCTGGCCTAAAAAGTGCGAACGCTATCGCATCGACTTCGTATTTCAGTAATGAGTGGCTATGTAGCGTACGGGCCCGACGGGGTCAGCGCCCGGCGCGGGCGGGCTGGGGCCGCGGCCGACCCGACGGCCACTTCCACCGAGACGTGTCTAATATAAGGATATTGCACGTCAGCTGGTTTTCTATACGATCACATCTTCGACGAAGGTGCTTAGTGGAGTAAAAATAGATATTGGATTTGTATGTGTGTGCATTTGCGATGTCAGTAGATCAATAAGTCAAGGGGAGAGAATGGTGACATTATTACTTATTCTAAAGTTTATGGCAGTTGTTGGCAGGTATCAACCTGGACCATACCCAAGTTGTACATTCGTCCCGAAGTTACGTGAATATTTTTTATTTTTGCAGCTAGATGGAATGGAAGGATGCTTGCAGTACTCAGGGGTGCTAACAATTCCGTAGACAAAGACAATCTCACCAAAAAACATTTTCATGTTAAATGTTGTCAAGACGAGACCATAATTATAGCTCGCACTGCAAAAAAGTTATCAGATTTCATGTAGAGCCAAGCTTCTAACTCTACACGCCCTAACTCTACAAGCCCTAACTTCACAAACTCTACACCTTAGTCAAAATATGTGGTCTGGCCATTTCGTTACCACAAGAACTATTCTATAACAGAAAAGTAGTGAACAGTGAAAAAATTTTTCCTCTTATGCCCATGTGACGGTAGCGAAACGGCCAGACCACACATTTTGACTGATGTATAGAGTTTGAAGCTTGGCTCTACATGAGATCTGATAACTTTTTTGCAGTGAAAGCCATAATTATGGCCTCGTCCTGGCAACATTTTACATGAAATCGTTTTTGGTGGGGTCATTTATTCTAGTTTTAAATTGTAAAGGTGAATGTCGGCTCAGTAAGTTTCAGAAATGACACAAGCAGTGCGGTGGCATACCTAGTTTTCAGAATCACATAAGTGCCACAAATTTCCTGAGCAATAATAATTAATTGTAAGAGAGAGTTGCTTATGTGGGCGTTTTATGTTTTTCACTTGATGAAGTTCACTGGGTATGTTACAGTTACAAATTATTATATAGAACAGGGTTTTGTTACACAGTGTGTTTCATTCGTGGGATCTGTGTACATTTCTAAGTAATAAGTAAATTTATGTTCGGAAACCAGACAAATTATGTCTCGGATGTTTCGTGGTAGGTATCCCAATTGTGTATAAGGCTGTAGTCTCGATAACGAGAAGGAAGCGTTTTAATGTATATGACCAATCATCAATGTATATGACCAATCATTAATGTATATGACCAATCATTAATGTGTATGACCAATCATTAATGTATATGACCAATCATTAATGTATATGACCAATCATTAATTTAAATTTCAAATTTCTTTATGTTATACAACTGATAATGTCTAATTATAATTATGTGTAATAACTATTTAGTTAGTATACTCGAGGTTACAAAACAAAACTAAAACAAAACTAAAAAGGGTGAAATGACTATTATTTCATAATAATATCTGTCTTTCAAATATTGCAATGATGTACGAGCGGGACTGCTAACACCTATCTCTCTCCACAGTAGCTAGAGGTAACAGCTCTCCATTTAAATCTATCCATTCATACCTGACGAGCTTCCTGTCCTGTCAATGTACTTTCATACAGACTCGCTCGTCTTTGTCCCGTTCGTCCACCGTCTTACGCCGACGTGGCCAGACCGCCGTTGACCGCCTTCTAAATTCACTTTTAGAAAGAGACCCTCAGTGAATACACTTCAGATAGGACTTCCACTAGCCAGAAATATCAATGATCTGAAGAAAGTACTTTTATTAGTTTATTAGTTTTAGTAACTTTTATTTAAGAAAGTAATTGGGATGGATCGACGGATAACCACCACCCTAGCACAGATTCATAGGAGCCTAGCAGCCAATGAACTGCGATAAGCTAATTGATTGAACTCGTTTTAATCTATCATATATAAAAACTCAAAATAACATAAGTAACTAGTAAGAACATTTTTCTGTGTGAAATGACATGATTCAATATTTAATAGGTAACTTTAGGATGTAGTCGATACTTTTGTAAATGATAGAGTTTAAGGCAAAACCTGTTTCTCATTTTGGTGAAGAAATTGCGAATACGGTTCTCAACAAGCATCTGAGATATACTATTCGTAAAACAGATGTCTCGCGTTTTATGATATCATAAACATCGCGTTGACATAAATTAAAACGAATATCTCTTTTGTACGCAGCAGATTCAAATAAAAGACTTGTGAGAGCTTTTAATTTATACGCTCTAGTTGACAAAAAGAGCAGATATCACTCCACCAGCGCTCGTGGAGCCGATACGTACTTAACCTTACAAGTACAACAGACAGTACAATGGGAGAACTGGAGCGCAGTGCTACCTCTCAAAGGTAATAAGGGATATTGAAAACTGAAGTAGGCTACAGATTTGATATTGTTCGACAATTTCAATGTTACAAACAGAAACTGGATTTTAAAAATACAAGAATAATTTCAGTATTGTACATATTTAAATGTTTTTTTTAACCACTAAGATGGTGGCCAAGCTCATGATGATAAGTGGATGATAAGCGATTATCAGTCGGGTCAGCAACGCGCATGCGAGTCCTCTGGAATTCTAGCGTTCATATGACCGCTTACCACCAGGCGGGCCGTATGCTTGTTTGCCACCGACGTAGCATAAATCAGTGTCAGTTTTCATGATTTTTTATTGCCGTAATCTTACCTCACATAGGATGTCTTTAATGTGTATGTTAGAAATAGTAAATCTTGACATCCAAATCTCTTTCTTTCTTTCTTTCCTTCAAATAATTAAAGATTAAATCTTTTTCTTTGATTTCATACAATATATAAATATAACTGTTAGGCCACTGACTCCACACTGGCAAACAAACGTAAAACCTTTTTGATGATAAGCAATTACTGTAGCGTTTTAATGTTTATTTACAATACAAGTGCTTTTAGTCGATTAAACTCGTTTCAAAGTTACACGAATTATGACATGACTTCAACCCTATTGTGAACAACTGTTTAAGCCTATTACAAAATATAATTATTTGCAGTAGAAGAACTAAATACAGTCGATTTTTTTTTAATTAAAAACATTTTACTGTATCCTGCAGAAGAAAATGTCATCAAGTAGATTAATTTCACCGTCCACGTTCATCACACCGCGCCGCAAGTCCAAATAGCAAAGATAAAAGCAATTACTTACAAAACAAAAAAAATAAAAAAGAATGGCGCCATCTTTAACTTGTTATCTACATTTATCTAATAATAGAATTTTACGGAACGTCTAAGATATTCATTCACTTAAAATATTTGCGGGACTTATCGTAATGTGCCGAGATAGCATCGCCCGCGGGGAACAAATTTAACGTTGTAGCAACCAACCTAATGGAATAGAAGTCTGATACCAAAGTCTGAGTTACAAACAGTCGTGTCTTCTATTCGGTCGAGTTACAGTCCCTGAACATCAATACCCAACTACAGGAGCGGTGATTTTATGACAAGTACAAAGAAACCATGCGATATTTAACTTGGGTGGATGTACCATCCTAGTTCTCTAGAGAATAAATTGTGGCACAGTAACCAGACTTTGTTAAAAGTATCTTTTTCTATCAAAATGCAAGTTGTTTGTTTGAATTTTTTAAAGAGTAGGGCACAGCATATTTTTGCTTGAATGCTATCCACCCGACATGGATAGTACCTCTAATACCTTTCAGAAGATCGTAGTCAGACAGCACTATTAACCTTACTGTTTTTTTTGTGCAGTGACTGAGTTAAAAAGGGCCACGAAATGGTGGGCCGGGAGAGGAGAGAATAGGGTTTTCAACGAGAAAGTAACACCGACAGCATTGATATCGTTTATAAGGACCGGTAACCATAATACTAATAATTTTAGTTACAAAAACTAATGCGTATTTAGTGATACTACGGGGGTGGCGCTGAACGTTGTTAGAAAACAAAAACGGAATGATATTAGAAGCCTGTTAATATTTTTATTGCCTTTCGAAGTAGTCTCTGTTCCGTTCTAAGAACCGTCACATGCGATGGAACCACTTTTTTTAAGAACAACAAACACAAATTGGCTGAAGCAGCCTAGCCACTAGCCCACTCTTTAGGGATCTCTTCTACGCCTTTTTCAAACGCACCCACGGGATCTTCAGGGTTCATAAAACGAATTCCTCTAAGTTTATCTTTTATTTTTGGAAATTAATAAAAGTCTCAAGGTGCCGGTGCAAGGTGGTCGGGACTGCATGAGGATGACTCGCCAGCTTCTTCGATAGACAAATATTCGATAGTCCATCTGGCAGAGTGAGCTGGAGCGTTGTTGTGATGGAGGAGGATCCTACTTCTTGGGCGCTGCTCTCTAACATTTTCCAAGGCAACTGGTGGACAATGACTGACATACCAATCTGCAGTAATAGTCCTATTATCTTCTAGAATGATTGTTGCGAAACGAGATGGGGCTTTATAATAAAATGGCAATCGAAGTCTATAGTAACATCGTTGTTGAGTAAGACCGCAACGAAAGTCATAATAAATCATTGAGCGAAAATTTTCTCTATAAAAATCAAATTCATTTCGATGCACGCCAGATACTTTTTAAATTACCGCCAATTTGTAAAAGCAAATGACATATGAAATCATTAAACATCTACAGATTCCCAACGAGTTTCTAATTCGAAATTTAAATAAATTTTTCATCGGCTGCTTTTCTTACTGGCCTATTCTAAAAACTTTCAGTGTGACCCACGCGTAGTTTTTTGGAACTTGTTGTTGGTGCAAAAACCTTTTTCTCATATATATGACCCGTGACGAGAGGTGAACAACGTCGAACGTTCCCCACTAAGTGATCAGTTTTGTCGATAAATAAACTGAAACTGCTAACGGCATCGGACCAATATCGGAGCTGCAAGAACCTAGACGATCCTAAACTCACAAGCGATATTGAACCATTAAGCCGAAGGAGAGACTTAGCCTCCTTGTTTGTGTTCTACCGCTTGTACGTGTAACGGGTTGTGGTCCGAAGAACTGTTTGAATAGATGCCCACGGCCGCATTCTACCACCGCATCGCTCACCGCTGGCAGGGTGCTTGGACGTGGTATTAAAAAAAAAAACATCAGTGTAAAATATCTCTTATTTTCTCTATTGTTGATCCTTTAGTCTGTAAAATTATTTTATATTAACAAAAAATTAAACTGCTAAATTAGTGTTTACGTAATTTATTTGCTTGCTCAACAATTTAACAAATTAATTAAAAGTTTAAAAATAATTTACTTACATTAGTTTGTAAGCTTAGCTATTAAGGTTTACTGTTATTATTTACTTTTGAGATTTCTTTTAGTATGTTTGTTGCTTAAAAAGTTTTTCTATTTTATTTCCTTTGGCTATCTATCGAACCATAAGAATCAAGATGAAATATTTATGCCACCAAAAACAGTTTCATGTAAAATTTTGCCGAGACCATATGGCTCGCACTGCAAAAAAGTTATCAGATCTCATGTAGAGCCAAGCTTTTAACTTTACACACGCCCAACTCTACAAGACCTAGCTGACATACCGAATTTCAGATACACAACATTCTCAGAATATAATGCCAACAGTGGGTTTATTAAACATATAAAGTTTCAATTGCATAGCTCTTATACCTACTTTAGATTTGATTGATATCTAAATAACTCCGATTTCGTAACTGACTCACTGATGACCATCAAAATTCTTAGGGTACTTTCGGAAATCCTAGAAAGGTGAAATTTGGTATGTAAGCTGTTTTAGTAAGCAAGCAACGTCGATACGTGTTACAAATTTAAAAATTACGTGAAAATGGTTACATGAAGCTACACGCGTCCAGAAGATATATTATGTTGACCTGTCATGGTACTGACAGTTCAACTTGGAATTTGGAAATGAATTGGTAAACATTTTTTTTTAAAGACAACTGTCGCATTAGGAACATTCCTGTATTGTGCGGGGCTTCACAAACATTCAAACAACGGACACAAAGAACATCCAGACACGGGACAACTATTTGTGGATCACACTAATTTTTGTTCCGTGTGGGATTTGAACCCACAACACTCCGCGGGGCGTAGTGGCGAGGTGACCACTTAAACCATTGCGCCATCCGTGCACTTATTAGAGATTATGACTTATGGTCGAATGTCGACCACTCTGCGAGAATGCATCCAGCAACCGTTACGTCACAGTTGAACACCCGACCACTGCATTATATACGCCGCCGTATTTTTTCTCAAAGAACATATTGTTCGAGCGCGTCTGCTTCACTCTATTCCCAAAGGAGGTTGTATCTGTTTTTGTTACACGCGTGGTACATTGCAACATGTGTAAGAAGTTGACCCAGTTAGCGGAGCACAAAAACTGCGACCGTGTATCGATACTGATGGGATGAAGTTTGTGAGGAGCTAACTTAGGGAGTACTTTTAAACTGTAGGAGAAACGTTCGGCTTTACTGACATGGAGCTCACGTTACGATGAATGAAAACATATTATAGTAGCCGTAGGTTAGGTTATGTTTACACCGCTAGGAGGGGTCCGGATCCCTTCTATTTAGGCGCAGTACGGCACACCGGGTTTTAGTCGGTTCGATTCCGACACACTGCCCCATCGAAAACCCCGGTGGGGTGACGACCCGTTCCTCTAGCTATATACAAATACCGCTCACCAAGATCTAAGAAATTTTTGAGTTATGCCCTCGATCATGCACTGCATCGAATTCCTTATTTTAATAAAAAATACCTACCGACCAATAAAAATAAAATAAAATCTACACATCTAATATGTATCGCGAATGTTTAAAATCAATTATTTACTGACATTTAATTTTTTTTGATGTATTCTAACTGACAAACGTGTACCTGGGGGCACGGTAGTGACCCCGCCAAGATGAGCCAAGCGAAGCGCAAAGGCACTATCTACTTTTTCTCGATGTTTCGCTTCGTTGTTTTTTGAACCCCCATAACTTGGGTTTTTATTATACCAGAAACCCAAAATTTTCAGGATATATTATGATATCAATAGTAAATTTATTAAACATATAAAGTTTCAATTGCATAGCTTTTATACTTTAGATTTTATAATATCTAAAAAACTCCGATTTCGTCACTGACTCACGATGATCATCAAAACTCTTAGGGTACTTTCGGAAGTCCTAGAAAGCTGAAATTTGGTATGTAAACTAGTATTAGTACACAAGCAACAAAAAAAAATATTAAACTTAAAACGTTTACTCCCCCAACCCCTTAAACTAGGGGATGAAATTTTGATGCTAGAGGTCTGAAAATTGCTGATATAGAGACTCCTTGTTATAAATAATAAAATACATATTTAGGGATTTTTAGTAAATCATCCCCACTTTTTAAATTAATGTGTATCGGCTGTGACTGAGAAGAGAGACGAGAGAGATGAGAAGTCGAAACAGGAAATAAAGTCTTTGATATTTCTAGTACATATTAGTGCAAAAGATGCAAAGGCACAGAAATCGAACACACGCATATTGTATAATACAGCCAGAAAGAATGGTAATAAAATCTATGAATCTGTAACTTTTATATTTACAAGGTTTTGCAACCTACATACTTTGCCTTATGTTATTGGCATGCTCTATCTTCAGTATCTTCGACGACAGATCGCGGAACGGTGCTTACGCGCACGCCTCTTAGCTTTGGTAGCGTGCACTGTATTTTGTCAATTCGACTCCGGCATAAAAGCTTCTTCGTACCCTCGGCGAGATATTTACTTGGAGATATTATATGACATTCACTATACAATACGAGACAACGTTCATATTTCATCAAATAAAATGTCTAGAAATATAAATTCCAATTATAGTTAATCCCTCGATGAGCCTAACAAACTTCGCAGGGAGAGAGAAGTGATTCAGTAATTTATCTTCGCTATAAAATTTCATTTTTTTTTCACCCCTAACAAATTAAAGGGTTGTATTCTGAAGTGATTGCGCATTAAACTACCCCGCTGTGTTTATAGAGGGCTAAAATGAAGCATGTTTGCATACCCGCGTCAGGGGGGTTAATGAAGACGTTGAAAATATTTTATGTATAATATTGGTATGTTGATTACTTCATTTCTTTACACAAGGGGACGGATTTGAATGAAACTGATTGTGGATTAATAGGTACACAGTTGCGCACACAGTATGTAATCATCAAAGTTTGCGAATTGTCTGGGGACGTCTGTCGTTAGATTGATGTGAGGATGATGTGTTACAAAGGCGTAGTTATAATTGTAAGAAATAAGAGACAAGCAATAGAATCAATTAACAAAATTCGTTACATACGAGTATTTGCTATTATTATCTTATAGGCAACCATTGAGAGGTGAAAAAGTAACAGCTAATGACAGAGTGGGTTAATCATCTAAATTAGTGAGTGACACGACCTGATTGATGGCAGACGATTACCGGTACATAGACGTATTCACAATACCACTATCATCTCTTTCGCGTAATAAAACAGCTAAAAAGCGATACTCATCAGATTCTACAGGGTGAAATACTATCGCAGTCTGGTTTTACCAATTCGATAAAAATTAGGTGTGCACTCCATGTGTTTTTTTTTTAATCCAGATCAAGTGGTACTAATAAAACGGTATAAGTGACTAGTTTTAGACTCGAAATTAACCAAGCTTCAAATTAAAAACTGTTTATTGTATATATATTGTAATAATTTGCTAGCATTATTTTTAGTCCAGCTTTAAAATGTTATACCAGAGCACCATTGTATCTACTTTATTATAATAAAGTAATTAAAACATTTTGTTTGAACTTTTTATATCATACCTTGTTTCTATACGACAGTAATAGCTATAGATTTAAACTTCCACTTGCCCAAGAGGGTTAGCAATGAGAAAGAAGAGTACGCAATCTAAAGACATAGCATTACTAAAGCCATTTAGAGTAATGCTGCAATAGATTGAAACAGTTGTAAATGTGAACAGATTGTTGTCCCATTACCCACAAGCGGTATATCGGCCCCTAGACACTAGACACACTCCTTCCCCTACAAGTGGACGCACCACACGTTCGGACTTTTTCTTTCATATATACGGAGTTACGATTGTATGTACTATTTTTGTGATTAATGGTTTGTTCTGATTCTTGCTAAAAGCTTTTTTTCTGCAAACTACTAAACTTCTATATTAATTAAAATATAAAATAACCTGGATTTCATTTTCTATATAATATTTAAAAAAAAATTATGGATATAATTATACAATTTTTAATCTTCAATTATATCCCCACAAGATAATAAGTGGTACTTTTACGCACCTTGAATATAATAAGCCTTATAAACGATATCTTAGCTGCGACGCTCGTAATGCCGGGATCTACCAACGAATTGTTCACAACGACGTGACTAGACTGCGTAGGTACTTACTATGTCGGGATGTCTTTTAAATCCGTACTATAAGAATTTCTCATATTTTTATAAATGTGCAATGAGTTTTCAAGTGCATTACAAGAAAAAAATTGCCTGTTATGTTAAATGGTATAAAATAAAAAAAAGGTGATGAAGTAATTACTTACAAGGCGTTTTCCAATTAACGAAAATAACTTTTGTGCTCGCAAGTAGACTACGGAAGTATCTTATTCGTATATTTTAAATCGCTGTAGCGCTCCAGTGTTAGAAAAGCGCAAGTGACCTCCCTGGTGTTGAGCTTCATCTTTTATTATCAAGTGGACGAGTATTTGTTTGCCATTTTAGTTGTGTAACAAGAACCCAGTTTTTACAACAACCTATATGATGATAAGACAAAAGCGAAGGAACTTATATTTAAGATGATCTATTCCACTACGAAACGTAAGAAGCTGCTGTAATACTTTTAAATAGTAAAAAAATATTTATTTTGGAGTTTTTGTGTAGGCTTGGTTTCCAATGAATAAACAATCATTTGGTTTTTTCCCTATTCAAGTTCAACCCTCCTAAATCTTTGAGTCTTGGCGATTTTGCGTAATCTTTTATGTTTTAAATAAAATAGATTGACTTGACCATCGCATGACAAATACAATTTATCTCACAAGTAATACATACCTATTACATTAAATAAGATTACTTAGTGCGATTGCCACGTCATTCTATTTTATTTAAAACATAAAAGATTTTTAATATTGATATGGTCACTATAGAGATGTTGTTAGGTTAGCTAATTACGTAATAACTCAAGACAAAAGGTCCCTTAAGTATTGACTGAATGAATTAACCGACTTGGTATTACACGGATCTCACAACTTTTTAAGGTAGAAGAACTGAGTGGCGAGACTTGGTTTTTTTACAAGTTTTGTTTTTGATGGCATCTCATTTCTTTTTGTAGGTAGTCTTCCGCTTTTTCTTTTCCGGTACTACTTCTTGAGCTTCAGCTACAGTTTTTCTCAAAGCCCACTCCCTATCTCTATTGGTTTTTCTCGGAGGCTTTGATGTTACAATTTTTGACAAGTCTGGACTGTAAATGATTCTAGTCTATTGTATTAACAAATTGAGGATTCCTGCGCTTTAATGCTTCCAAAGTCGACATTAAGTAAATGTAATCCGCGCAGACTTGTAACTATCGAAAGTGCCACGTAAGCTTGACCGGATGTGAATACTGCAGAACCGATATCCATCAGCGCATTATTTAGACTTAGGCCCTGACTTTTGTGTATAGCTGTAGCGTAAGCTATACATATGGGAAACTGTTCGCTATGAACATACGCCCTATTAATAATTTCAAATTTAGTTTTGACCGAACCAAGCTCGTAGACATGTTCTTTATTATGTCTGTCTGTCTGTTCGGGATAAACTAAAAAACTACTGAACGGAATTCCATGCGGTTTCCATTAATGGTATATAATTTGTACTCGTGCGAAGCCGGGGCGGGTTGCTAGTATTATATAAATGTATGTATACAGAGCCTTTTAAGAAATCGCTAGTGTCTTGAAATTTCCCATTACGGACACAACCGTCAACAACGTCTGCCCACGTTCGGGTGGCTCACGCCACGCGGCGATTAGCGATGTTTCCCTCCCCTCGCCCGCAGTGCGCCCAACCGCCTTGTCCACCTCAGACCGCACAATTTAATTTAGTCGTAACTTTTAAAATATTTGACCAAATTATGTACTTTAAATGACAAAGTTTATCTACTTTGTCATTTATATTAATTTGTCACTGCTAAATGTGAATTGGAAATAAAAATCAAACTTTATTGTATTTATGGTTCACTATTTTGGTAATAATGGCTTACACATAAAAGATAGATATATACTGTCACAGAGTTTTTTGTAGAACTATTTAGGAGAAACAACCCCACCGTACATTATATTCGGATAACTTTTACAGTACTTCCCACCGCACGCCAGAATAGCTCGCAGATGACAGATTTTTTTTCGACTTACTTAACATTTATCGTTACATTTTGGCCAATATGCACAATATCTTCATAAATTATAGTCTGTGTGTTATTCTGATATATAAACTATATTATCGTAAAGTTTCTTTAAAATCCATACAGTTCTTTTTGCGTGAAAGAGTAACAAACATCCATACATCCATACATTCTCAAAAACTATCACGTTTATAATATAAGTAGGAGTAGGATATATAGGTACACTACATCCATATATCCTCACAAAATTTCACGTTTATAATATTAGTAGGAGTAGGATATATTATTATAGGTATACTGATTCATTAACCGTAACCAAATGTAACTTTGTAATCCTATACATTTATATGGATTACAAAGTTATTTATGCAGTTGGTGTATCCAGAAACCTGGACCGAAATTACAAAATATTTTAGTTTTTCCTTGATTTATACACTAAACACTAATTGTATTCTAAATTTGAAGCTGCTATGTCTGCTAGAAGTGCCTTAGAATTTTGATGATCGGTCAGTTAGTGACTTACAAAATTACGAAACTTTGACTAGTTATAATTCTTAAGCTACTGGTTCAAATTGAATGAAATTTGAAATATGAAATATTTATACAAAGCCAGCTTGGTTACTGAAAATTCAGGCTTCTAGTTTTATCCACAACCAAGTTATAGGGGGTCGAAAATGGCCTGAACTGCTTCGAGAAAAGTATAGTACGGCCGTGCCGCTTTTTTTTGCTCGACTTGGCGGGGCACTGCCGTGCCCCCAGATAACCGTTTACGTTATGACATCGCAAAGAATAATATTCTATTCAACATAATATATATTTTTATTTACTATAAGTATATTATGTTAAATTATAAATAGGGATAAGATAGGAATCGACTTTCAGAAGTTTATAGAACAAGAAAATTTGTTTGGCAAAATCTCTGCTCCACTGCCTAAATTACCTTAACCTGGGTGAATTTCTAGATATCCCTAAGTAAGGCGCTCTAACTTTTCAGTGGCCATTAATGCTTCGAAAAGAAATCACCCGCCAAACTAAATATACCTATATTTATAATCCTTATTCAATTGAATTAATTTCCGAAGTTATTTCGCCGAGCTGAAGTCTGAATAGCGTTGTACGTACTTCGGGGCAAGTTGGCCCAAGTTTTTCAACGCTACAGATATCATCTGGCGGATGATTTATATCGCTGTGCGTGGGGCAAAAAGTTGCGAACAACTTTACCTCTTCATCCCTCCTTTCCCCTCCTCCGAGCTCCTCCCGCCCGGGCAGTTGATGAATTCGAATACATCGCGCTATGTGTGTGTGTCCAGAAACTTTTGAAGATATATTAAACTGTATGAAATATGAATTTGGTCGAGCTCACATGGGAGCTTGTGAGCCTCCGGTCACCTCGTCGTGCTACGTAAAGGCACATTCATGTTATAACGGAATGTTTATTTCTCTTCCCTCTTTATTCTGGCATTGACATGAAAAGTTAAGGATTAAGCCAGAAATGAGGTAGTCTTTCATCCAAGTAGTTTCCTCCGCTTGATAGGCAAGTATTTATTTAAGACATCATTATTACATCACACAAAATTTCAGATCTAAAGGAGATCATTCGTGGCTGATTTTCGAAAAGGTTGGTATTATCATCTTTCTAACTTTTTTTCAAAATGTATTTGTGCTCGACACAATATGTTTCTTCATCTTCCAG